>PVIC010028777.1:0-22987 GCA_004025085.1 Thryonomys swinderianus
TCTTTCTTTCTTTCTTTCTTTCTTTCTTTCTTTCTTTCTTTCTTTCTTCCTTCCTTCCTTCCTTCCTTCCTTCCTTCCTTCCTTCCTTCCTTCCTTCCTTCCTTCCTTCCTTCCTTCCTTCCTTTCTTTCTTTCTTTCTTTCTTTCTTTCTTTCTTTCTTTCTTTCTTTCTTTCTTTCTTTCTTTCTTTCTTTCTTTCTGTTTTTTTGAGACAGGGTCTTACTTTGTAGGTCAAGCTGGCCTTGAACTCTTGAGAGATCCTCCTGCCCCTGCCTCCCAAGTGCTAGGATTATTGGCATACACTACCATGTTTGACTGGCAAGTTACAGAAGCAGGCTATCCTGCTTTTTTCTTTTTTTGAGACACCATTCTTTTTTATTTTTATTTTCCCCTTATTTTGGCTTTTTGAAACAGGGTATTATGTGTTTCAAATTGGCCTTGACCTTACTATGTAGCTCAGGCTGACCTTGAACTTGTGTGGATTCTCTTGCCTCAGCCTACAGAATGCTGGTATTTTTCTTTTTGTGACTGGCTTCATAGTACAATGCCCTCAAGTCTTATTCATGGTGTAGTATTGTCAATTTTCTTCCCTTTTAGGGTCTGATCAAATTCTAGTGTGTGCATGTGTTTGTACATTACCATATTCTGTTCATCCATTCATCCATGGGTGTGTCGTGGGCTGGGACTTAGTGTCCCTCAGGCTGAAATAAGGACTTTAACCCACCCTTTTAAATTAAGTATACAGGTTTGCTGACTCCTGTCCTGGAGAAAGAATTTTTAGGAGGTCTCAGTAAAAGACACATGAGAAAGATTTACTAGAGCAAGACATAAGATGCACTCAAGAGCAGAGTGTGGGTGCTTAAAGGAACGTAGTGTGATACACTTGGGAACTATGGATTTCACGAGGTGGAAATCTGTGGAATTCAGTAATCTATAGTCTTAGTCTTGGTCTTCATTTTAGAAAGTAAGAAAGCATAGCCCGCCCTTAGTGAGCTATTACTATGGAAAAATCTCAAGAATGGTCCATTTGCAAGTACAGTGGAGCTTTGAATTATGAACTCAGTTTGTATGTGAGGACTGCTTGTAACTCAGGTCAGTCAACTGAAGGCTCAGGCTCCTCTCCACAGCCTTCAAAATCTCTCTCCTGTCCACATGCAGATCTCAGGGTCCTTAGAGAGACATTGGTCCAGTTGTTTTCAATTAACCCCACCCAGGAAAGGATGTTATAATGTTCCTTGCAGAACTCTTGAAGGGTTAAATCTGTATCTGTGACCATCTGGAAGCACAAGTGATCGGCATTCGAATTGTAACTCAAGACTTTGTTCGCAAATTAAAACTAAAATTCCAGTCGTAACCCAAGTTGTTTGTATGTCAGGTGGGTTGTTGCTCAAAGGTCCATTGTAAAAGGTGATGGGAAGATAGTGTGCATCTGAAAGGGGGTTACCTAGGTCTGCTGTTTGGGGAGAAGGAAAAAAGATGTAAATAAACTGGGCTGTGTTGTGAAACAGCAGTTTTTCTTTAGAGTACAATTTAAAAATTTTTTATTTCCTTCTCTCCTTTCTCCCTAATTTTATTGCTTATATCTTACCACAGGTGGACCCAGGTTGTACTGGGGTTTTGTTTGTTTGAGGTCTAATGCTGGAGCTCAAACCCAGGGCCTTGAACACAGTAGGCAATGCTCTACCAGTGGCCTGTATTCCTAGCCTAGAACTGCTAAGTTTTCAGTTGTGGTCATAGTGTTAGAGATGGTTGTGTTAACTAGGAATGTTATAGGCCAGGCCCTTGTAGGATTTGGTGCAGAAGATTGGCAGGAGATGCAACTGAAGAAGATTAAAGTCACAATGGCCAACATTTACTTCCCCAAGAAAGCTTCAGATATTGGAGATTTCCCACAGAAACAAACCATTGTTTTTGGAGGGGTGGGCTCTCCTCTCCTTCCCATTGGGACAAAGACCTCTAGGAGTAGAGGCCAAAGATTTAGCTCAGTGACACAGCGCCGGCCTGGCAAATGTGAGCTTCTGAGTTTGATCCTCGGTTTAAAAAAAAAAAAAAAGATTCTTAAGTCTAAAGAGAAGACTATAGACTAGCACCCAAGGTTACTGATGTCATCCATATGCTTTAGACTTTTGGGTCAATATTAACTATGTGGCTATACTTGTAATAGTGTTGGCTGACCCCTTGCTCCTTGTAACTTTGCTCTATAAAGCTTCCTCAGAAAAGTGGGCTGGCTGGCAACCCACTTGAGTCCCCTGCTGTCTCTCAGGAGCTATTCATAGTCGCCAGTAAATTATCTTGCCCATAACTTCCATTGTTCCTTAGAATTCATTCTTTGATTTCCAGGACACAAACTTGGTGTATCTGACATCGAGCAGGTTGGGAGTTACAATTATTTCCTGTATATTAGTAGTATTATACATGTGTATGTTTATGGTTTTTGTTATTATTTAAGAAAAATGTAGTAATGTGTTGTGTTACTATTTCAATAAAGTTATGGCAAGGAATTTAAAAGGCAGATAGGTACCCAGTTATGGGTTGGAAAGGTTTTTTTTTTTTGAGACAGGGTCTCATTTTGTAGTTCAGACTGTCCCTGAATGCACTATGTAGCCCAGACAAGCCTCAAATTCACAGTAATCTTCCTGCCTCTGCCTTCCTAGTGCTGGGATTACAGGCGTGAGCCACAACGCCTAGCACTGTGGTTTGTGGTACTGGGGAATCGAACTCGGGACCTTGTGCTTGTGAGGCAGACACCGGAACCACTGAGCTAAATCCCTGGCCCAACAAAGCATTTTTTACACTTAAAATATTATACAGACATATATAGTTTACTAAATAACCAGTAGACCCAGAAAAGAAATTAAATCTAAAGGATTAACTCTAGTATTAACACCTACAATGTCTCTGAAAGCTAAACATCTGCTTCATTCATTTCAATCTATTTTTATTTATTTTTATTATTGTTTGTTCAGACAAGGTCTTGCTATGTAGTTCAGGATGGTTTAGAACTACCATGTAGCCCAGGCTGGCCTTGAATTCATGATAATCCTCCTGCCTCAGCCTCCCAAGTGGTGGGATCACAGGTGTGTGCCACCACACCTGGCTTTTTTATTAGTATGTGTTTGCTTTATATAATTATATTTATCAGATGAAGCTGGGACCTATATATAACACATCTTAATTCTTTTTATGTCCCCTGTATTGTCTTTTTCTTTCTTTCTTTCTTTCTTTCTTTCTTTCTTTCTTTCTTTCTTTCTTTCTTTCTTTCTTTTTCTTTCTTTCTTTCTTTCTTTCTTTCTTTCTTTCTTTCTTTCTTTCTTTCTTTCTTTCTTTCTTTCTCTTTCCTTCCTTCTTTCCTCCTTTCTTTCTTTCCTTTTTTTTTTTTTTTTGAGACAGGGTCTTGCTTTGTAGTTCAGGCTGGCCCTGAGCTCACTATGTAGCCCAGGCTGGCCTTGAACTCACAGCAATCCTCCTGTCTCTGCCTCCTGAGTGCTGGGATTACAGGCGTGAGCTATCGCACCTGGCATTTTGGTGTGTGGTACTGGGGATCGAATTTGGGACCTTGTGTTTGGGAGGCAGACACCAGAATCACTGAGGTAAATAAATCCCCAGAACCCCCTGTATTGTATTTCTTAACTTTCTACTAAATCAGTGCTCTGAAAGACCAAGAAGAAAGGTGAGATAACAAACTGGATAGTGAACTGGAGTGTGTTAGGCCAGGCTTGTAATGCTACCATTCTAGGAGGCTGAGGCAGGAAGATGACAAGATGGAGTTCGGCCTGGGCAATTGAGTGAGAGCGTGTCTCAAAAAATAAAAAGGGCTAGGAATGTGGTTCATTGTGAAGGTCTGGGATTTCCATTCCCAGTACCGAAACAAACATACAAACAAAACACTCAGACTTGAGAGTTTAATTTGGGGACTACTTGAATGAATCACAAGGGAGCTAGGCGCGGTGGTCCACCTGTAGTAGCAGCGCTTGGGGACCGCGGCAGGAGGATCTCTGTGAGCCGGGGCCACAAGGGGAGTTGCACCGACTGTGAGGCGGCGGAGGGCTCACAGGTCGTTTCCCTGTGCGCGGCGCGCTGCGATGTTCCCTCTGCGTTCGGGGAGGGGAGCGCCAACGTTTACGACGAGTGCTGCTTCCAGAGATGGTGAACCCAGCGCGGCGGGGACAGGCGAGGGCGGCGCAGGGGGGCCGGCGGACGCGGACGGCCGGGTCTTTTCTGAGGCGCCGGCTCCGGGGGTGAGTCCCCGGCGTGCGTCAGCGGGACGACGGCGATGCGGACGGGGAAGACGACGAAGGGGCCTCGGCGCAGCCGCCGGTCCCCTGAGGTAAGCAGCAAGGACCCAGTCGTGACTGCTGGAGGCCAGGCGACGGCTCGTCCCCAGCGAGACGGGTGAACGCCAGGCTGGCGGCGGGGCGGAGCCTGCATGAGCCACCGTCCCGAGCCCCCGCCCCCGCCCCCGCCCCCGCCCTCGCCGCCGCCCTCGCCGCCGCCGCCGCCCTCGCCGCCGCCGCCGCCGCCGCCGCCGCCGCCGCCGCGCAGGTAACTCCCGGTCCGGGCCCGGCGCCCGCGCCCCACCTCCGCGCGGGGCCGCAGCCTTGTCCCTTCCCCACCGACGGCGCCCGTGCCCCGCCGGTGGCCCCGGAGCCCCGAGGCGGCGTTGGCGGAAGTGAAGCCCCGCGCGGGCGTCCTTGAGGCCGCGTCGGCTCAGGGGACGGGGCCCTTCTGTTCCCTTCCCAACCCGGCTGCGCCACGTTAGACAACGCCCCCGGGGCCGCGGCGGAGAGAAAGTGCGGGCTCGGCGGGTCCCCCGCTGGGAAATATCCTGCTTTAAGGGTGCAGGCTGGGGTGGTGGTGGAGGTTGACACGCACGTGACCACCGTCCTGTCACCCGGAAAGTCTCTGAAGGCCCTTTCCCTGCCGCTCGGCTGCTTCCCAGTTGCTTCCTAGTTGAGGTTTGTTTGTTCTCCAACTTCGTTCGAAGGGGCTCGTTCACCGGGTCTTCTTTGGCGACCGGCTTGGCCTTACTCGTCGCACAGCACCAAGATGTCCTTCGGGGCCTCTGTGCTCTATGGTCCCCTAGGCCTGCAGGCAGGTCTCACCTGGAGCCCCGGCTGCCACATGAATCGTACCACATGCACCCAGTTCCCAAGGCTTGGCACCGTGGTGCTAACACAGCTCAAGAGTAATTCTTAGGGTCATCTCAGTAGGACATACACTGGGCTACAGGAGCTGGATTGTTCACACGGAAGCCAGCCCTTTCTTTTAGCTTTTCGAATGTGGTTACTAAAAAATGGAAGTGCTGCCCCACCTGTGTAATGTGTTTATTAGGCATCACTGCCTACATTGTCCCGATTTTATAAATGGTGGGTTCTGTCAGCTGCAAATGGCAAACTAACTTTCTTTTTTTCTCCTTTTTTTTTTTTTTTTTTTGAGACAGGGTCTCGCTTTGTAGTTCAGGCTGGCCCTGAGCTCACTATGTAGCCCAGGCAAGCCTTGAACTCAGCAATCCTCCTGCCTCTGCCTCCCGAGTGCTGGGATTACAGGCATGAGCCACCACGCCCGCCACTGTGGTATGTGGTATTGATTGGTGGTGGGTGTGAGTCTTCACGCTCAGCATTATATGTGGTTACTGGGGATCGAACTCAGGACCTTGCGCTTGCGAGGCAGGCGCCGGAACCACTGAGCTAACCCTCCGGCCCATTTTTCTCCTTCTTTTTGAGACAGGGCCACATTATGTAGTTCAGGCTGGCCTGCAACTTGTTTTGTAGCCCAGACTGGTCTTGAACTCACGGAGATCCTCCTGCTTCAGACTCCTGCTTGTGGGGATGAGAGGTATGGGCCTGCACACCTGGCTACTCCTGCAATTTTTAAACCTCTTCTATATTTACATGTTTGCTTCAGCGAAATCAAAAGGATTAGGTTGTCTTTTAGGTATTAAGTTAAAGTCTTCAAAAGTGACTTTCTAATGAATGTGATGTTCTCCAGAAGTGGATCTTGCCTTTTGTTTTTGTTTTTTTTTCCCCCCCTCTTTTGGTACTGGGAATTGAACTCAGGATCTTGTACTTGCCAGGCAGGAACAGTGCTGCTGAGCCACATCCCCAGCCCTTGGATCTTGGTTTTGAAAATACAGAGAACTAATAATTTGCCTACAATTTCGTCATCTGAGTATATTAAAATTTAATTACACACACACACACACACGTTAGGCAAGTACATGTTAGGCAAGGGTTCCAATATTAGCTGGAGATCCCCAGGCTCTATAACCAACCTTTTCTGTACCCCATCCCCTTTCTTCCTTTCTTTTTTTTTTTTTTTTTTTTTTGCACTGCTGGGGGTTGAGCCCAAGGCCTTTGCATTAAGATACATTCCCAGCCTCATTGTTTTGAGACAGGGTCTTCCTAAATTGCTAAATTGCCCAGGCTGAGCTGGATTTTGTGATTCTCCTGCTTCAGCCTCCCTTAGTGCTGGGAGTACAGGTCTGCACCACCATGTTGGGCCCCATAGCCAGCTTTTAGACTCTTAACTCCATGCTCCTGTTACCTTGGATACGGGAGAACTGTTTCTGCAGATGAGATATTAAATACTTCCACGCAGGTGGGCCTCTGCTATGACACTGCATGTTGCCCTGAGGCACAAAAGCGGCTGTGGACAGAGAAGTGGGTCCGGTTGGTCCCTCAGAGTGGAGACAGAGCTTACACAGGTTCCCTGAGGACTTAGGGCACAGGCCCAGGGCCAGTGGTGAGTCTCATCTGAATTATAACTACTTTTTTTTTTTTTGAGACAGTGTCTTGCTTTGTAGTCCAGGCTGGCCCTGAGCTCACTATGTAGCCCAGGCAAGCCTTGAACTCAGCAATCCTCCTGTCTCTGCCTCCCAAGTGCTGGCATTACAGGCGTGAGCCACCATGCCCTGCACTGTGGTATGTGGTATTGATTGCTAGTGGGCATGAGTCACCATGCCCAGCATTCTATGTGGTTACCGGGGATCAAACTCAGGGCCTTGCACTTGTGAGGCAGGCGCCAGAACCACTGAGCTAAATCTCCAGCCCCATAACTACTTTTTTAAAAAAATTGAATTCTTTATTGGTACATTTTATATGCAGCTCACAATCATACTCAACATTGGGAATTTGTACCAGTATATGACACGAGTTAATTCTCATTTTTACTCATATCCCTACCCACCCCACAACGCCCCACCCCCTATATACATGTGCTTTCTTTTTCTTTTTAAATCATATTTATTCTTTCCTCTCATTACTTTCCCCTACCACTTTCTCTTTGACTATTTCCTACTTCATAAAATCTATCATACATTCTAGAACTCAGATCTACAATAACTACTTCTTTTTTAATGTTTGAGACAAGGTCTTGCTTTGTAGCCCAGGCTGACCTGGAACTCCCAGAGATCTTCCTGCCTCAGCTTCCTGAGTTCCGGGATCACAGGTGTGTACCACCATGCCTGGCTTAACTCTGTAGTTGTGCCTTTTCCAGAGTGTAATATAGGTGCAGTCAGACAGTATGTAGCTTTTTTAGACTGGGTTCTTTCCCTTACTAATATGCATTTAGGGCTTCTCTATGTCTTTGTGGCTTGACAATTTATTTCTTTTTGGCACTGAATAATATTTCAAAGATTGGTATTTTTATTGTATTTAGCAGATAAAGAAGGATACAGAGAGGAAAGCTAACTTGCCCACCTACAGCTGATACAGATTGTCTCCTTTCAGAGTCTGAGCTCTTGCTATGTTGCCTCTGATTCGAAGAGGGACTGACATCCTATGGCCAGGAGATTCAGACAGCCTCTTTACTTGCACCAAGTATCCTTAGCTTTTTGTGTAGTGACAAAAATTGGGTGGGGTGTGATGGCACCAACCTGTAATCCCAGCACTTGGGAGGCTGAGGCAGGAGGATCACCAGGAATTCTGGGGCAGCCACGGCTACACGATGAGTTCAAGGCCAGCCTGCACTGCATAGGTGCACCAGTCCATCTCCTGCTGTGAATTAGTTTACTTTTATGTTATCATGCAGGTAACATTCCTCTCTTAACATTTCCAAGTACCTTGTCTCCAAAAAAAACCCAAAAAAAGCCTGCAAGATTCTATTTTGTTTCAAAAGTTTCAAGTATTTAGGTGAAATAGTAAAATGCTGTGCTTTGAGGGGAATTGTTTCTGCTCTCTGATGGTGAATTTCGTTGGCTGACAGGTTACTTCCAGAGGTTGCCACTTGCTCACTGATCTGCCAATGAAGTACATCCTGGTCACTGGTGGGGTCATCTCCGGCATTGGCAAAGGGATCATCGCCAGCAGCATTGGGACCATCCTCAAGTCATGTGGGCTCCGAGTGACAGCCATCAAGATCGATCCTTATATTAACATTGATGCTGGGACCTTTTCTCCCTACGAGCACGGTAGGAAAGAGTACCTCCCCCTCCCCGTGACAGGCCCTTCTTGTGTCTGAGGCCCTCCCTTTGGGCTAGAATTCCTGGAAGCACACCAGCAGGCTAGTCCCACAGGGCTAAGTGAATGTCCTGGTCATCGCTGGTCCATCTTTCTGGTGGCTGATGACATTCCAGATTGGCCAGGCCTTTGGGAAACATGGGTACCTCTTGCTGTGGGTCGCGTTTCATTTTGTTTTATCATACAGGCAATAGTCCTCTCTTTACATTTCCCACTGCCCACACAACTTCATTAATGCTGACACTTGGGGATGTGTTAATTATTTTAAAAGGCATCGGCCTTTCTGTACCTTTTTTTTTTTTTTTTTTTTTTTTTTGCTTTTTGAGACAGGGTCTCGCTTTGTAGTTCAGGCTGGCCCTGAGCTCACCATGGTACCCAGGCAAGCCGCCGCGAACTCAGCAATCCTCCTGTCTCTGCGTCCCGAGTGCTGGGATTACAGGCGTGAGCCACCATGTCTGGCATTGTGGTATATGGTGTTGATTGTTGGTGGGCATGTCTCCACGCCCAGCATTATATGTGGTTACCGGGGATCGAACTCAGGACCTTGTGCTTGCGAGGCAGGCGCCGGAACCACTGAGCTAACCCTCCGGCCCTCTGTACCATTTTTATAAATGTCTTTCTTTGCACGCAGGACAGTGTGTAAGTCACCAGTGGGCAGCTCTGATGAGGTCTTGCTGAATGAACCTGTTGTGTAGCCAGCCCTGGTTAAGGAACAGAATCCTTTGTTCCCTCATCCTCTGGCAGCTTGCAGCTCCCAGGGTACCAGATGTCTCATCTTCAAACACCACATTCATTTTTTTTTTTTTTTAGACAGGGTCTTGCTTTGTAGTTCAGGCTGGCCCTCAGCTCACTATGTAGCCCAGGCAAGCAATGAACTCAGCAATCCTCCTGCCTCTGCCTCCTGAGTGCTGGGATTACAGGTGTGAGCCACCACGCCTGGCACTATGGTATGTGGTATTGATGGCTGGTGGGTGTGAGTCTCCACGCCCAGCATTGTATGTGGTTACTAGGATCGAACTCAGGGCCTTGCGCTTGTGAGGCAGGCATTGGAACCACTGAGCTCAATCTCTGGCCCCTCGTTTTTGTTTTTTTTGGTACTGGGGATCAAACCAATGCCTGCACAGGCCAGATGAGCATGTTTTAGATGTTTCAGTGCTGAGCTACACCCAGAGCCCTATGTATTTTACTTTTAAAATTGAGATAAACTCTCACTGTGCTGCCCAGGTTGGCCTCAAACTTGTGATTCTTCCTTTTCAGCCTCCTTAGTAGCTGGGATTACAGCTTTGTGCCACTGTGGCTGTTCCCCACCCCCCTTTAGATGGGATCTTGCTGTGTTCCCTGTGCTGGCCTTGAACTCCGGGGCTCAAGCGATCCCTCTGTGCTCCTAGTTGCTGGTGCTGGGGCTTGGGCCACTGTGCCCCATTGGTTTTGTTAGGTTTGGAACTTTCATTTTAACTTGGAATTTCCTTGAATCCTTGTCTAATTTTTTGCCATGAGACAAGTTCTTGCTATGTCGTTCCATCTGGTCTGGAACCCACTTTGCAGTTGAATCTTTTTTTCTTGTTTTTGTGGTACCAAGGATAGAACCCAGAGCCTTTCACATGCTGGGCAAGCACTCTACCACCAAGCTACTTCCCTAGTCCTTTTGACCTTTAAAAGTTTCAGACAGGGTCTCATGAAGCCGCCCAGACTGGCATTCAGCTCTGCAGGAGCTGGGATTGCAGGCACATACTGTTCCACCGTGCTGGGGTTAATGGAAGCTAAATCCTCTCCATCCTCCATCCATCCATCTATCTGTCTGTCTGTCTGTCTGCCTGCCTGCCTGCCTGCCTGCCTGCCTGCCTGCCTGCCTGCCTGCCTGCCTGCCTGTCTGTCTTCCTTCCTTCCTTCTTTCTCTCTCTCTCTTTCTCTCTCTTTGTTACATTCCTGGCCTTTTAAAATTTTTTACCTGTGAGACAGTCTCGCCAAGTTGCTGAATTGGGCATGCTGGGCATGAATTTAGGAGCTTCCTGTCTCACCCTCCGAGAGGATCACAGGTGTGTGCCACCACATCTGGTTTAGCTCTTCTAACCCCTCCAGAATTTCAGTGGGATTTAAAAACATATTCCATGGTAGGATACCAAAATGTTTCTGATGCACGTTCGTGGCTAGACTTGTATTGTCATATTCCCTATCAAGATAAGAAAATAGTAATAGACCATCACCAGAATACATTTTTTAGTCAGCACTTTAATAAAAATGTGGCAGTCTGAAAAATAATCTCAGAGAGGCAAGTTTGTAATTTCTGCATTACCTTTTGATCCCAGGTGAAGTGTTTGTCTTAAATGATGGTGGAGAGGTTGATCTGGATCTTGGCAATTATGAGAGATTCTTGGATATTAATCTCTATAAAGACAACAACATCACTACTGGAAAGATCTACGATCACGTGATCAAGAAGGAGCGGAGTGGAGACTACCTGGGGAAGACAGTGCAAGGTGTGAGGTGCCGCAGGCGCCGGGGCTGGGGTGCTGGGTACAGGACCACTGTGCAGAGACCAGATACTTCAGGCCTCAAGCACTAGAAGTTTTAATCCTTTTGGGAGGGGAGGTTTGAGACAGGGTCTTGCTATGCAGTGCAAGTTGGCCTTGAAGTCACTACGTACCCCAGGGTGGCCTTGAACTCATGGTGGTCCTCCTGCCTCAGCCTCTCGAGTGCTGGGGTTACAGGTGTGTGATGCCATACTGTGTATGCATTTTTTTTTCTTTTTAAACTCATAGTTCTTAGCTTATCCCTCATACCCCCAGGTTTGGTTTAGAAAATTTGTGGCGAGCCATTTATCTTTTAATCAGAATGTAGATTAATTTTTGGCATTTATTTGTGTTGGTGTTTTGAGACAGGGTCTTGCTATGTAGTCCAGACTGGCCTTGAACTTACTATATAGCCATGGCTGGCCTCCCAACTTGCAGCAATGCGCCTGTCTCAGCCTCCCAAATGCTGTGATACAGGTGTGCACCAGCACACCTGGGCTCCTGTGGTTTTGTTTTGTTTTGAGACACATTGTGCCATGCAGTTCAGACTGGCCTTGCGCTCACTGTATAGCCCAGGCTGGCCTTGAATTTGTGGTGATCCTCCTGCCTCTGCCTCCTGGGTGCTGGGATCACAGGTATTCACTACCATGCCCAGCTCCTGTGCTTTAATATGTTCATTTTTGCCCCCTTTATCTTGTTCTTTTGCACAGATGCTGATCACTCATTCTGAAAGGTGACAGTGTTGGGGAGGGATGGGAGAGCTGGGCACCAGCACCATCCCAGTCAAAGGATAAAAAGCAGCTGGGCTACTGTGGCCACTGGGAGCTCACTGGTGCTTTGGGTTAACTGCCCCCCAAGTGCTGGACCTGGGAAGACCTAAAGGAGGGAGACTTGCTCCTTACCACGATGCTCTCTGTGACCGGGGCAGAGCAATACCCCTGAGCCCTGAGCCCTGAGTCCTGAGCCCTGGGTCTCCCCAGTGGGAGAAGAACCCAGCAACCCATTCCCTTGGACAGGGTTCAGATGAGCCTGAGCAGTGGGCCATTCCCAATTCGCCGGTGGTAGCATTTCTACTTCCTGTGTCAAGTTAGGGTTTTTTGTTTTTTTTCTTTTTGGTACCAAGGATTGGACTCAGGAGCTGTACTTGGGAGGCAGGTGGCAGAACCACCGAGCTAATTCCCTGGCCAAGTTAGGATTTTGTATCTGGAAGCCATGGCCCCTCTGCTTAGTACTTCATCAGCTAAGATCAGGAGCTATGGGCTCTTTTGTCCCCAGAGGGGCCCTGGAGCTCTGGTGCTAGTAGACACTGCCTTTGTGGCTTCTTGTTGATGCCTGCAGGGTCTGTGCCCCAGCATCAACATCCTCTCCCCGCTGGTCGGTGCCCACCAGATACTGTGCAGCTGGGTGTGCTCCCAGCTGATCCAGCCTCCTTCCTAACCCTGCTCTTCATTGGCAAGACAGCCATTTTCTGGTTTTGTTTTCTACAAAGATCAATATAGCACTTGTGCATTGCTTTTTTTTTTTTTTTTTGAGATGGGGTCTTGCTGTGTGATTCAGGCTGGTCTTGAACTCTCTGTGTACCCTCAGCTGGCCATGAACTCTCATCGATCCTCCTGCCTCAGCCTCCCAGGTGCTGGGATCACAGCTGTGCATCACCACGCTCAGATGCTTTGTTTCCCAGTCTCTGTAACTGGTCATTGTCAAGCACAAAGGGCCAGTATTAAGTGACTTGCACTAAATTGGACCAGTGTGCAGTGTTGTTACGAGGATATGGTGGTGGGGAACCAGAGCCGGTCTCCTCGGTGGTTACTTGGATGGTTCGGGAGGTCTGAGGTACTTTGCTTACTGCTGCCTTCGAGGTGTGCTTCACTGTGTGCCTTCTTTCTGCAGTTGTCCCCCATATCACCGATGCCATCCAAGAGTGGGTTATGAACCAGTCCAAGGTGCCAGTGGACGGGAATCCGGAGGAGCCCCAGATCTGCGTCATAGAGGCAAGCATGTGGCCCTCTCTTCCGAGCCTGTGTGCTGTGCTCTCACCTCCTGCTCCTGGGCACTCTGCAGTACGCACAGACCAATGGCTGCTGCTGCAGGACCCTGGGCCAGGAGCTGGGGCCGTGCAGGAACCGATCAGATGGCCCTTGACTTTGTGGTCACCACAGTGGGCAGTGATTGCTTGACCCTCGTGGTGGGCACTCAGTGACCCAAGTGTGGACACAATGAGTAGCTCAGAGGTCGGCTAGGCCTGGGCCTGCAGTGGGCACAGTGTGGCCCCGGGGGGGCTGGCGGGTGGCAAACTATTCCAGTGCACATTGTTTGAAAAATATTTATGAAGTGCTTTTGCATAGAGAGGCTGAGTTAGGAAGTCAGGTAGTAAAGACCAAAAGTGAGTTCAGCTGTTTAAGGAAAGAGGCCTGTTTGATGGCAGGTGTGGTGGTGTGTTCTTGGGAGGCTGAGGCAGAAGGATTGCCATCAGTTTAAGGCCAGTCTGGTCTATAGATCGAGACCCCATCTTAAAAATCTGAAAAACCAAAGCAAAACAACAATAAAATCCACCCCGAAAAGGGGTGTGTGTGTGTAAATAAATGGGTGTATTGTGAGGACCTGTCATTGTTTTGAAAGTTGAAGCAATCTCCCCATAGTGCTACAGGAAGTGCTCAGCAGTTCCTGGCTAGGGCTGGGGACATGGCTTGGTATCAGAGTTCTGCTCAGTGTGGGTTGCAACCCTGGAATCCACCCCTGGTACCCCTACCCCCATGTGTGGGGTCTTACTTATTTTTCTGCTGGTTTCTGGTTCTGCCTGCAAGCGGAATCACTGCCCCACAGCTTCGAGTTTTGCATGGACCGCGGCCCTGGGTGGGTGGGTGGGTGGATAGGGCTCTCTGGCCAGGCAAGCAGCCCCTTCTTCTGCAAAGCCCTGAAGCTGCTGCCAGGCCTGGTGTTCTCTTGTGCTCTGGGTAAGTGAGGCTCGGCCCTCAGCTGTCTGCTCCCCATGTAAGCTGCAAAAGAGCGCGCCCGCAGCGGCGTGGGTCTGGTGAAGGGACTGCTGTTGCCAGCATCTCTGCAGGTTAGGTCCCCAACTTCCTGAGCCAGGAGAGCAGACAGGCTCTATCATGTTTGACCAGGTCATTGAAACACAAACCGGAAGTAATTTAAAGGCATAGTTAAAGGAACAAGTTTTTCTTCGAAAAGGAAGATTCCTTCCCTACAGTGTTTTATTTTTTTGAGACAGGGTCTTGCTTTGTATCCCAGGCTGGCCTTGAACTCTCTACATAGCTCAAACTGGCCTCGAACTCATGGCCACAGATACCGGGGGACTCTGAAGGTTTCTGGACACCCAGGTACAGCTGACCCCAGTTCTTATAGAAGGAACTGTTAAAGGGGATGCAGTACCGCTACTGGCCACACAAGGGCAGAAGGGAATAATGTTTAAAATTTTGGCTTCCCTTCTAACTCCTAACAAGTTTCTTTTCTTCTCGAAACAAAATTTTGTTTTAATTAGATTCTTGTGTCTTGTAGTTACTGACACCCTCTCCCATCCCCACTAATTTCCTGACTGCATGTGATCTACATGTGTTTTTGCTTCTTGGAATTTCATAGTTGTTTGTTACTTTCTTACACAAAAAGTCATGTCATGGTATGTATATAAAATGTACCAATAAAAAATTCATTAAAAAATAAAATAATTGGTGCCACAAAAAAAACACCAAAAATGTCTTATCATATAAGCTTATCTGTTCTGGGACCAGGAAGGTTGAATTCTAATTTCTTTCTTTGTTTTCTTAAGACAGGGTCTTGATATGTAGTTCACACTGGCCTTGAACTCACTGTGTAACCCAGGCTGGCCTTGAACAGGTGGCAATCCTCCTGCCTCAGCCTCCCAGGTGCTAGGACGACAGGCATGTGCCACCAGCCCAGCTCTTTGGTTGTTTGTTATGTTAGTGAAGACTGATCTCTTCCTCCGTGAGGCGGCTGTCAGTGTACCCAGTGTGGTAACAGTCACCACATTGCTTGCTTCCTTGGGGCTTCAGTCACCTTCTGAGACCTCCGTCTCCGTCCTGGTTATGGACCTAAGCCCCAGGTGGTAGGCACAGGGGCAGGGAGGCTGGAATGCTGGTAGCTCCTGTGTTGCTGGGAACGGCATGGCAGGGCGGGCCTCTCCGAGGGCCGATATCCCATTTGAAGGCTGTGATCAGGAAGGGGGATGGGGCAGGACGGAGAGCCGGCTCAGCCAAGGACCTGAGAGCTTTGCGTGTGTGTGCTCAGGGCCCGGTCTGTGCTAAGCAACAGGCACTCTGCTACTAAGCTGTGGCCCTATCTCATGTTCAGAACTTTGTCTTTTAGTTTTTTTTTTTTTTTTTTTTTGAGACAGGGTCTCACTTTGTAGTTCAGGCTGGCCCTGAGCTCACTATATAGCCCAGGCAAGCCTTGAACTCAGCAATCCTCCTGTCTCTGCCTCCCGAGTGCTGGGTTACAGGCCTGAGCCACCGTGTCCGGCACTGTGGTATGTGGTACTGATTGCTGGTGGGTGTGAGTCACCACGCCCAGCGTTGTTGTATGTGGTTACTGGGGATCGAACTCAGGACCTTGTGCTTGTGGGGCAGGCGCCAGCACTACTGAGCTAAATCTTCTGCCCTCTTTTTTTTTTTTTTTTTTTTAAGACAGGGTCTCACTATGCAGTTCAAGCTATGTAGCCCAGGTTGGCCTTGAACTTGTGGTGATCCTCCTGCCTCAGCCTTCTGAGTGCTGGGATCACAAGCATGTGCCACCTGGTTCTATCCTTGCTTATTATTGAACTTTATCTTGTTCTGCTGCTCAAAGTCTGAGCTGTTTATGAGTGGACTGTCTTAAGTTCTTCCCAGCATTTCACTCACAGTGTTGAGCTACTACAGTGTTCCATAGTGGAATCTCAAGTGCAGAAGAATTAACTTTATTTTCATTTTTATTTTTAAATTTTTGTATTTATTTATTGAGACAGGGTCTTGCTTTGTAGTTCAGGCTGGCCCTGAGCTCACTATGTAGCCCAGGCAAGCCTTGAACTCACAGCAAAGTTGAAATGCTGGGAAGAACTCACAGCAATTCTCCTGCCTCCACTTCCAAGTGCTGAGATTACAGGATGAGCCACCATGCCTGGCAGTGTGGTATGTGGTACTGACTGCTAGTGGGTATGAGTTACTATGCCTAGTACTGTTGTATGTAGTTATTGGGGATCGAACCAGGGACCTTGTGCTTGCTAGGCAGGCGCTAGAACCACTGAGCTAAATGTCTATCCTTATTTTTGGGTTTTTGAGGCAGAATCTCACTGTGTAGCCTAGGTTAGCCCTGAGCTCACTGGTAGCCCTGGCAAGCCTCAAACTCACTGCGATCCTCCTGCCTCTGCCTCCCGAGTGCTGGGATGACAGGCATGAGCCACCACACCTGGCCCTGTAATTTTCGTTGTTGTAATACTGGGGATTGAACTCTGGACCTTTCCACTGAATTACATCACCAGCCCTTTTTATTTTTTTATTTTTTATTTTTTTTGCTTTTGAGACAGGGTCTCGCTTTGTAGTTCAGGCTGGCCCTGAGCTCACTATGGTGCCCAGGCAAGCTGCCATGAACTCAGCAATCCTCCTGTCTCTCCCTCCCGAGTGCTGGGATTACAGGCATGAGCCACCACGTCCGGCATTGTGGTATGCGGCGTTGATTGTTGGTGGGCGTGTCTCCACACCCAGCATTATATGTGGCTACCGGGGATCAAACTCAGGACCTTGCGCTTGCAAGGCAGGCACTGGAACCACTGAGCTAACCCTCCAGCCCAGCCCTTTTTATTTTTATTTTTCCATAGCACTGGGGATTGAACCCAGGGGCTTTGCATTGAGCATATCCCCAGTCCTTTTTATATTTTTAGACAGGGTCTTGCTCAGTCACTAAGATGCCTGGGCTGGGCTGGAACTTGTGATCTTCTTGCCTCAGCCTCCCATGTTGATGGAATTAGCAGTGTGCACCACCATGCCCAGGTAGAGAATTAATTTTGAAATCCATGTGATAGACTTTAAGTATTTAATATGTCAAGGATGAAAGGGTTAAGGTGAATTTTCTCTTTGTCTAAGGCAATAAGCTTTAAGCAACCTTATTGGAAATACATTGTAAGTAAAGTTGACATTTATTGAAGGATTATGCTGCCAGGAATATTCATGGGGGTTTTGCTACCATTTGTTTCAGAAAGCCAGCATGTTTAATAACAGGGAATTAATTCTAGAGGTGCCAACACTGCAAGGCACCTGCTCAAATACAGCAGGGGAGGTGGTCAAGAGCTTGCTATTTCCATCTAGGATCCAGGCAGAGCCAGAGGCTGTCACTTTTCTGGCACTGTCCCTGGATTTGAATTCTGCCTTCCAACTAGGACCATTTGTTAAAACTAGCTTACTGTGCTTCTCTGCGATAAGTTGCCCAGGCTGGATTTGAACTTGTGATCCTCCTGCCTCAGCGTTCTAGAGTGCTGGATTACAGGTCTGTGCTACCATGGTGAGCAGATCCACTTAAGAGTATAATTCAGGGCCATAGATTTCAGTCAGTGGTTCCAGCACCTGCCTAGCAAGCACAAGGTCTCTGGTTCGATCCTGGGTAGCTACATACAACAATACCAGGAGTGGTGACTCACGCCCACCAGCAATCAGTACCACATACTACAGTGTTGGGTTTAGTGGCTCATGCCTGTAATCCCAGCACTTGGGAGGCAGAGGCAGGAGGATTGCTGAGTTTGAGGCTGGCCTGGGCTACATAGTGACCTGAGAACCAGCCTGAGCTACAAAGTGAGACACTGTCTCAAAAAAAAGAAAAGAAAAGAAAAAAGAAAAAAAAAGTATAATTCAGTGACTTTGAACATTTGCAAACTTTTGTGCTTGTGCACATGTGGAAGTTCACTTCTTGTGCTTGAGGTGTGGAGTGTTCTACTTGTGTGTGCGCCGTGGAAGACATTTGCGCACTGCAGGTCACTTCCGTTTGCTCTTCCCAGCTGGGAGGCACCATCGGAGACATCGAGGGGATGCCGTTCGTGGAAGCCTTCAGGCAGTTCCAGTTCAAAGCAAAGAGAGAGAATTTCTGTAACATCCACGTCAGCCTGGTCCCGCAGGTGGGCTTTGCAAATGTGTGGCCGGCTACTTGGAACCTTTTCCCATGATGCTTTGTGCCCTATGCTGGGAATGGGGAGCATCACTGGAAGGGCTAAATCTGCAGGGTACTGATGGCAACCCTTTCCTCTTTAGCCCAGTGCCACCGGGGAACAGAAAACCAAGCCCACACAGAACAGTGTCCGTGCGCTGAGGGGGCTGGGCCTGTCTCCGGATCTGGTGAGTGAGGTATAGTAGTTTACCCGTCAGTCCTATTGGATGATGACCCCCAGGTTTTATTTACTTTAATTTACTATTACTTTTTGAGACAGGGGCTCAGTTTGTAGTTCAGGTTGGCCTTGAACTCGCTGTGTAGCTCAGGCTGGCCTGGGACTCATGATGACCTTTGTGCCTTGGCCTCCTGAGTACTGGGATGATGGGTATGTGGGCATCACGCCCGGCTCTTTGCCTGCTCTTATTGAGGCAACACTCGGAGCCCTGGCTGCATCTTCGGAGGTGGCTTGGTGCTGTGCCAGCACCTGGTTGTCTTGCATCTCCTGCGCTCCGTCAGGCTTCCGGTGCCAAGGAACTGGGTTGTGCAAGTGCACCTCGCTGGGCCTCTGGCAGGGGGAGAACGGGCCATGGCGACCTCTGGAACCGGAAGTGTGTGGAGGCAGGAGTAGGCCGCTCTAGTTCACTGAGCCAGCCGACTCGCTTTGACAGATTGTCTGCCGAAGTTCCATGCCCATCGAGATGGCCGTCAAGGAGAAGATTTCCATGTTCTGTCACGTGAAACCTGAACAGGTGGGTGCTTTTGGCACTTCACTTTTTTTTTTTTTTTGAGACATGGTCTTGCTTTATAGTTGAGGCTGGTTCTGAGCTCACTCTGTAGCCCAGGCAAGCCTCAAATTCAGCCATCGTCCTGCCTCTGCCTCCAGAGTGCTGGGATAACAGGTGTGAGCCACCACACCCAGCACTGTGGTATGTGGGACTGATTGCTGGTTGTGGTACTGTTGTATGTGGTTACCAGGGATCGAACCAGGGACCTTGCACTTGCTAGGCAGGCGCTGGAACTGACACAGGAGAGTTAAGGCCTAACTCCCCACCTGAAATGCAAGTTTGTATTCTTTAAAAATCGATGAATGAATTTTAGGAACGACGGAGGTTTGAGTAGGAAAATTTTATTGAGAGAGAAAGCTTCTGCCTAAGAGAGACAGAAGGGGGAACCTGGAAAGTGAGTAACCCCCCTACCTCACTTTTTAGAGGGCTTTTATGGAGCAAAGCCACGAGGTGAGGCGGGTCTGAAATATGGGGCTACCAATAAGATTCAAGAAAGTGGACAGGCTACAATTAGCCAATGAGTACAGTGGGGGCTTCCAATAAGATTTGAAAGAAATGGGCAAGCCATAGTTAACCAGTGAGTATATGACAAGTACAGTTATTTTAGCAACTTTGATTGAATAGGGTCCAATGAGAAATCAAACCCTAGAGGGTCTTTCTTGTTTGGAGTCTCCTCCAGGTGGTTCAGAGTCTTGGCCCATTATCTGGGGAACATACAATTACCGCATTCCAAGGAGAATCTGGATCTGGATCCAGACCTTGACCTTTTGTCCTAGGAGGAGAATGAGGCCTGTGGGTCACTGCTGTCTGGCCTCTTTTTTATAAGTCAGGAGCCGACCCTATCTATCTGCCTACATATGTCTAGCTGGCTTTTCTACCTATAATTGAACAACTGAGCTACATCTCCAGCCCTGTACTTCACTTTTGTGGTACCAGGAGTGAACTCGGGCTCCACACTGAGCCACACCTACCTCACAGGAGTGCGCCGTGCACCCAGCTTCCTCATGTCTTTCTGTGCATTGGGAGGGTGAAGCCGCCAGTTCCTCTCTCTCTCACGCGCTCTCTCTCGCTCTCTCTCGCTCTCTCTCGCTCTTTCTCTCGTACTGTACTGGGGATCAAACTCAGGACCTTGAGCTTGTGAGGCAGGTTCCAGAACCACTGAGCTAAATCCCCAGCTTGTGCTAGTTTCCCTTGAGTTGGGCCACCTCCCCGGAGGCCCATCGGCAGGCCCACCTGAGCAGCCTACTCTCTCCCCCCCTGCCACAGGTCATGTGTATCCATGATGTGGCCTCCACCTACCGTGTGCCTGTGCTCCTGGAGCAGCAAGGCATTGTGAAGCACTTCAAGGAGCGGCTGGACCTGCCCGTGGGCAACTCCTCGAGCGGCCTCCTGCTCAAGTGGGGGTACATGGCCGACAGGTGGGCCCAGGCGCCGTCAGTGTCTCCTGTCCGAGCCGCAGGGCCTCGGTGGGGGCTTTGCTGTACTCCCTGAAGGGTTTTGTAGCCTTTGACTTTTCCGTACTTAAACCAGTGCATTGAAAGAATTTGGTCTCTGAATGGAATATTCTTTATTCATGGAGCATTTTGATTTTTTTTATTTCTTTTTTTTTTTGTGGTACTGGGGATTGGACTCATAACCCTGGGGTTACAAGATAGGCAGCAGTGCCACTGAGCTAAATCCCCAGCCCTTGATTTATTTCTTAGTTTCAGAATATTTTGTCATTCTAAATGTTGTAGTTGTGTTTTGTTTGTTTTTAGGACTCAGCTAATACGTGTGTGTGTATGCACACATATATTTTGACATATATTGTTTACTCAAACATGTTTGCAGTAGTAGCAGGTATATTCTTGCTGGGCGTGGTGGCGTGTGCCTGTGATCTCAGCACTCAGGAGGCTGGCACTGGGGAATCGCTGAAGGCTACATAGTGAGACCCTGTCTCAAAAAACCAACAAAACCAAACCAAAGGGCAGGAGAGCTGGCCTGGGAGCTGAGGCCAGAGTGGCACCCCGTCCTGCCGCGGGACCTGTGACTTCCTCCCCTCCTGCCAGCTGGCCTTGCACACTCAGGGAGCATGCGCAGCACAGCAGAGGTGAGAGGGCGCGCAGAGGACACAGCGGGCTATCTGGAGGTGCAGGTATCAGGTGACTCCTTCCCTGGGAAGCTGGTGCCTGTGAGTGTCTGGAGGGTGAGGACAGAGAGGCCCAGCTCCTGTGGGCTCTGCCTGGCTTCCTTTTGGCCCACCTCTCACTCCGCCTGGCTTCTGGTTATAAGGCTGCCTAGCTCTGCACTCTCCAGGGCACCATCAACTCCAGCAGGGAGTTAGGGGCTTTTTGCCTGAGACAAGGTCTCACTGTGTAGTCCAGGTTGCTCTTGAACTCACTGTGTGGCCCAGGCTGGCCTGGGGCTCACTGCGATCCTCCTGCCTCAGCTGCCCAAGTGCTAGGCATCAGCCCCCGTGTTCTGGCACTCTTGCGAGTGTGATGTGAGAGCTTCCTCCTGGTTGTAACGTCTTCCTATGGTGTGTGGAGAGGCGCTGATGTTAAAGCTGTACCCAGCCCCGTGTTCACATTTCCATACCTAATAGCAGAGCATAGCTTTGTCCAGAGCTGTGAACAGCATTCCTGACAAAAGACATTAATGACTGTGTCTCTTATGGAGAATTGTGATGAGTGTCTCGTGTAGAACAGAACTTTCTCATAAAAATGATGGAAATGGCTTGTAATATTTCAAACAGTTCTAGCACCATTCTTCAGGTGTGCCGTGAAGACCCAGCCCTTTTTGGGCCATCTAGGAACAGAAGCACTTGAAATGGAGATGCTTTGAATGTGGTTTCTCCAGTGTCCCCTTCAGGAGTCACTGTGGGAGTATTTCCTGTTGATCCTAGAAGGCCTGTATTCTGCAGTGTCCCTTTATGGACTCATTCAGGAATAGCTCATATTTATGAGATGGCTTTTTAAATTTTTTATTCAGAATGGTTTATTCTCTGATTTACTGATTTCCATGTGCACCCATTTATGGAAGGGATTTCTTAGCATTTTGATATTTAGTGAAGAGATTTTGGTTGTTTGGAGGGCAGACTGAGTCAAGTTTTTTTTTTTTTTTTTTTTTTTTTTGAGACAGGGTCTCGCTTTCTAGTTCAGGCTGGCCCTGAGCTCACTATGTAGCCCAGGCAAGCCTGGAACTCAGCAATCCACCTGCCTCTGCCTCTCCGAGTGCTGGGATGACTGGCCTGAGCCACCACGCCCAGCACTGTGGTATGTGGTACTGATTGCTGGTGGGCGTGAGTCACCATGCCCAGCACTGTATGTGGTTACTGGGGATCAACTCAGGACCTTGCGCTTGCAGGCAGGCGCTGGAACCACTGAGCTAAATCTCTGGCCCAAGTCAAGTACAAATAGTGTCTGTTCCTAAGATTTAAAAAAGTGCTGTGGGCCATGGATGTAGCTCAGTGGTTCAGTGCCTGCCTATTAAGCGGGAGGCCCTGGGTTCAATTGCTGGTACCAAAAAAAGAAAAGTGAAAAAGGAAAAGACAACAACAACAAAAAAGTTTCTTGGAGCCAGGCATGGTAGTGCAGGCCTGTCATTTTCGCAGTTGGGAGGCTGAGGCAGGAAGATTGCTATGAATTCAAGACCAGCCTGAGCTACATAACAAGACTCTGTCTCAAAAACAAAAATAAAACAGAACAAAGTGCTGTGAGATAAAAGTGGTGGCTGCCACTGTCACTTGTGCCATCACTCATGTGCATACTAACCTTGCACTTGGCTGTCCTCAGGTATGAAAGGCTGCAGAAGACCTGTTCCATCGCCCTGGTCGGGAAGTATACCAAGCTCCAGGACTGCTATGCATCTGTGTTCAAGGCCCTGGAGCACTCAGCTCTGGCCATCAACCACAAGCTTCACCTCACGGTGAGTCTGGTCTCAGAGACACCACAGCATCTGGACGCGTCATGGGGCTTCAGGAGCGGCAGGCTGGAAGGCAGTGTGAACCCTACTGCAGGGCTTCTCAGCTGTGTCTTTTCACTCAGCAGGACCTCTGTGGAGGGGCCCAGGGTGGTCCCGCTTCCTCTCCTTGGACATGTTAAATCCTCTCCTCC
>PVIC010028778.1:0-22983 GCA_004025085.1 Thryonomys swinderianus
TTTTTTTTTTTTCTTTTTGGAGACAGGGTCTTGCTTTGTAGTTCAGGCTGGCCCTGAGCTCACTATGGTGCCCAGGCAAGCCGCCGCGAACTCAGCAATCCTCTTGTCTCTGCCTCCTGAGTGCTGGGATTACAGGCGTGAGCCACCACGCCCAGCATTATATGTGGTAACCGGGGATCGAACTCAGGTCCTTACGCTTGTGAGGCAGGCGCCGGAACCACTGAGCTAACCCTCCGGCCCCTACACGTACTTCTTAGGTGGAACATCATCATTATCACGAAGGGTGAGTCCCAGTGTACAGTCACTCCTGACACTGCAAGGCTATTGGTATCCCTGGGACACTAGCTCAGGCAGTCACAAGGACAGAGATTTGGAGCTGCCTGGCTTGTGCTCTTGTCATTATATAGCAAGACTTTCTCTTTTTACAATACTCATGCAGATGAGATCTCCAACTTGGAACTGCAAACGTGAGGCTTTTTGCTTTTCCTGGGTTTTCTTTTTGTTTATAGTCTTGAAAAATAAGAACCTTCCAGCCAATCTGTTTATCTTCTTTATTTCTGGTTAGTTTCTTTCTAGTTAAAATATACAAAAATTTTTAGGCTCACAAAATCGAAGTGGGTTATTTACCTTTAAAGTAAATTATTTCATCAAAACTAAAAACAAGGTTTCATTTATCTGTGAACTTTTTCCTTTAGATTTTTTTTTTTTTTTTGAGGCAGAGTCTCGCTTTGTAGTTCAGGCTGGCCCTGAGCTCACTATGTAGCCCAGGCAAGCCTCGAACTCAGGAATCCTGCTGCCTCTGCCTCCCAAGTGCTGGGATTACAGGGGTGAGCCACCACGCCCAGCACTGTGGTATGCGGTACTGATTGCTGGTGGGTATGAGTCACCACTCCTGGCATTGTGGTATGTGCTTACCTGGGATTGAACTCAGGACCTTGTGCTTGCTAGGCAGATGTGGGAACCATGGAGCTAAATCCTCGGTCCTCTTTTGGAAATCTTTTTTAAAAAAAAATTTTATGTTTATTGGTACACTGTATATACACATCATAATCACAGTCAGTCTTGGGAATTTGTACCAGTAAATGACATGATTTAATTCCCAATTTTTTCCATTCCCCTACCCACCCCACAAGCCTCCACCCCCTAAATACGTACGTTTTGTTTCCCTTTTAAAATTACCATCACATTTTTTCTTTACCCCTCATTACTCACTCCTCCACATTTCCCTTTGAATATTTTCTATTTCACAATGTTCATCATACATTCTAGAACTCATTAACATCTTCAGTTTCTCATACCAGGAAACAGATACAGTATTTACACATCTGTGACCTATTTATTTCACTTTTGAGTAGGTCCTGAAGGTACATCCATTTGAGTATAAATAACTAAGACTTTTCATTCTTTAAGGCAGAGTAATACTCCATTTTATAGACAAAAACATGTCTTGTTTATCCAGCCTCCACTTGTTGGGCATTTGGGTTTTCAAGATTGAGCTATCACAACTGAGCTGCTATGAACATGGGTGCACGTATGTCACTATGATAAGATTCTTTTAATTCTTTTATGTATATTCCTAGCAGGGCAATAGCAGGGTCAAATGGGACCTCTAATCTCAGGTTTTTATTAGGAATCTCTACACAGACTTCTATAGAGGTTGTACCAGTCTACATTCCCACCAACAGTGGAGAAGGGTTCCTTTTTCTCCACAGCCTTGCCAGCATTTGTTGCTGGCTAATTTCGAGATAGCAGCCATTCTTTGTGGAGTGAGATGAAATCTTACTGTTGTTTTCATCTGCATCTCTCAAATGACAAGCAGTGTCGAGCATTTCTTCCTATGCTTCTTGGCAGCTTTTATTTCTTCCTCTGAAAAGTGTCTGTTCATTTCAGCTGCCCATTTTTTAACTGGGTCTTTAAATTTGGGGGGACTGATTTTTTTTAAGCTCTTTATGTATTCTAGATAGTAGGCCTTTGTCTGAGAGACAGCTGGTAAAGGTTCTTTCCCAATTTGTTGGTTGTCTTTTTGCTCTGCTGGTGGTCTCTTTTGCTGTGCAGAAGCTTTTTAATAAAAGAAGATCCCATTTGTTGATTTCTTCTGCTAGATCTTGTTCTATAAAGGTTTTGTTCATAAAGTCTTTCCCTAAGCCAATGTCTCCAAGAGTTTTACTTAACCTGTTTTACAGCAGGTTTATTGTTTCTGTTTTTACATTTAAGTCTCTAATCCACTTTGATTTTAGTTTATACACAGTGACAGAGATCGGTCTAGCTTTAGTCTGTGTAGGTTAAAACCCAGTTTTCCAGTACCATTTGTTAAAGAGTCTATCTTTCCTTCACTGAGGATATTTGGCTCTTTTGTCAAAGATGAGGTGGCTTAGTGTATCTGTATTTGTTTCTGGATCCTCTAGTCGGTTACTTTGCTAGTACCATGCATTTTTTTTTTTTATCACAGTGGCTTCTTTTAGAAATCTTAAATTCTTTTAAAGTATGAGTAGTATTCCTTATAATTAGTATGAATAATATTACTTCTGTGTGATGTTTAATGTTTCAGTATGTCCTAAACAGAGGACATATTAACGGGATTTTGATTTTTGAGAGAAGTCTTGCTATGTAGAGGGTGGCCTCATGGTGAGCCCCTTGCCTCAGCCTCCCAAGTGCTGGGATAACAGGTATGTGCCACAAGCCCGGCTGTCAGTGGGATGTTATAAATCATCTCATTGAATCATTTTTATTGTCATCATCCAAGTTAGAATCTATAACACAGTCTAAAAATTACCATTTTACTGCTTTCCATCAGAATTCGGTCCAGGTTTGCCTTGTACTTTTCCAAAAATACAACAACAACAACAATAAGAGCAACAACTGGGTGAGAATTTTCTGTTTGCATTGTGAATTCTGATTCTTCACTGGTTTCTGTATTGTTTAGGACTTGTTTTTCACAGTGTTTTTGACTTTAGCACAAATAAAGATGGGGCAGTATTTATTTCTGAGTTCCACTGTCCTATTGAATCCCTTAGAAAAAAGTTGATTGGATGAACAACTGATCTTTGTCTGCCTGTGTAGCTACAGAGGAGATAAACCACCAGGAATACAGTGAAGTAACAGCATTTTTCCTTGGAGCTGCTTTACCTGGGTGTTGCTAGTCTTCCCCAGCTCATGGGTTTTAAAAGTCTAAATGAGTGACAAGAACTCTTTACCCTCTGGTGCGAATGTGGGAGATGCCTGCTTCACCATGCCATCTACCCTGCTGCTTGTGCCTGGGCTCTGCATTTGCTCTTCCTGAATTGCTAACTGCTTCATTCCTTAAAGTCTGGACTGAGCAATTGTCAGGCTCTGTTCCTTAGTGAACTGGAAGCTGCCACACTGTCCGGTCTGAGCTGTACTTTGTCCAGCAATATTTCCTCTGGCTTCTAAAAGGCCATCTCGGAGTAGAGTCCAAGGTGTCTGATTCCTGGGGACAGTGGACTAATGGTGCTGGTGGCTTCTTCTCTGCTTGTCCCCAAGACACCTTAAATGTACACATGTAGCTGACAATGTCCATTCAATCTAAGCTCTGTGAACCTTTCTCTTCATTGTGTGGGTTTGTTCAGACTTACTACATGAACGTGGATGATGGATTTAATTAGGTGCGGTTGTTTTGGTGGCAACCAATTATTGGTACTGAATTTTTTTTTTGCTTTTGGAGACAGGGTCTCGCTTTGTAGTTCAGGCTGGCCCTGACCTCACTGGCCCAGGCAAGCCGCAGCGAACTCAGCAATCCTCCTGTCTCTGCCTCCCCAGTGCTGGGATGACAGGTGTGAGCCACCACGCCCGGCATTGTGGTATGCGGTGTTGATTGTTGGTGGGCGTGTCTCCACGCCCAGCATTCTATGTGGTTACCCGGGGATCGAACTCAGGACCTTGCGCTTGTGAGGCAGGCGCCGGAATCACTAAGCTAACCCCCCGGCCCGGTACTGAATTTTTTTTAAAGTAAGCATGAAAAAGTGATTTAAATATCAAGGCCTCTTTAATTGTACTGTTTAAAAATATGTATTTGAGGGCCAAAGTTTTAGCTCAGTGGTTCCAGCACCTGCCTAATAAGGCCTGGTTCGATCTCTAGTAACCACATACAACAATACCAGGCGTGGTGACTCACACCCACCAGCAATCAGTACCACATACCACAGAGCGGGGTGTGGTGGCTCACGCCTGTCATCTCAGCACTCGGGAGGCAGGGACAGGAGGATTGCTGAGTTCAAGGCTTGTCTGGGCCACATAGTGAGCCCAGGGCCAGCCTGAACTACAAAGCAAGAACCTGCCTCAAAAAACAAAGTGTATTTGAAGTGAATAAATATCTCTTTTTTAACCATTTCAGGCAGAGTGTCTGTCACTAAGGTGTGGGGTATAGTGTCATTCCTAACCTTCCAGGAAAATGAACGTCACCAGTGGATGTGTGCACCTAGCTCACTCTCTCTCCTCTTTCTCTGGATCTCCATCAAGCATGTTTGATATGTTCACTATGTATTTTATTTCTCTTATCCACTCCTATCTGTATTCCATTCCATTTGCTCTCCATGTTCCATATTGTTTCCTTTGATTTATGGTCATGTTCACTAGCTCTTTCTTTAGCTTTCTCTTACCTGTCAGTGTCTAGTACATTGTTTTTATTTTGGTTATTGTATTTTTCAGTTCCCGAATTTCATTTAGTTTATTTCTCCAATCTTTATTGTCACTTTCTAGCTTTACAGTTTCTTCTTGCAATTGCTTAGTTTTGTTTTGATTTTTTTGAATACATTGATTAATCACAATAGTTTTAGTGTGTGCCTAGGAATTTCATTGCTTGGACTGTGTGTTTGTACAGTTCTGTTATCATCTGTGCTGGTTTTATTTCTGTTTCTTTGAGATCTGATTTTTTTTTTTTTTGAGACAGGGTCTCGCTTTTGTAGTTCAGGCTGGCCCTCAGCTCACTGTGGAGCCCAGGCAAACCTCGAACTCAGAAATCCTCCTGTCTCTGCTTCCCGAGTGCTGGGATGACAGGCGTGAGCCACCACGCCCGGCACTGTGGTATGTGGTATTGATGGCTGGTGGGCGTGAGTCTCCATCCCCAGCATTGTTTGTGGTTACCGGGGATCGAACTCAGGACCTTGCGCTTGCAGGGCAGGCGCCGGAACCACTGAGCTAAATCTCCGGTCCCAAGATTTGATTATATTTTATTGTGAGTTGGATATTGTATTTGAAAAAAATAACTTGTAGAAATATTTGAGGTTTACAATGATATCTTTCCTAAAGAGAATTTTCCCTGGCTTCTGCTAGTAGCCTAGAGGCTTTATCTAGGATCATATTAACTTAGTTGCAGGATGTGAGACTTTGTGGGCCACCCAAACACCTTACTCCCAGGCTATGCATGGAAGTAGGTTATATAGCACTTTTCACTGTTTTCTAGGATGTGGTCCTCAGGAAACCATCCACAGGGACTGGGTGGCTCGCTGGAGCCCCCTTTTAATGGAGTCTAGATTCTCAGGTGTTCTCATAAGGTGTCAAAAATACCACTTTGCTTTTTACCTGACTGTTTATGCCAATGTAGCCCGAGATGTAGGTGTCATCTCTCTGAATTTCCACATTTTACTAGATCATTGCCAAGTTGATTCTATTATAAAAATATATTTGTATAGTATATCATTTGACTTCTAAACGTTGCATCAGCAAGGGAGCTGGTTTGAATGATCTAGTCTGACTTTCACAGAGGTTGGGAACACATTCTTTAAGCTACTGGTGTCAGTTTCTAAAGAGAAAACATTTCAGTACCGAGCCCATCAGGAACCCGTCCTGAGCTCACGAGAGCTCTCTAGTGGCCAAACCCTCATTGCAACAGAGGAACCCTGTTGCTTTTGCTTTTGGACTGCTGGTCCTCTCTATTACATACACAGTCAAAATAAAACTTGCATGAGATTAGCACGCTTTTAGCAGTACATGGGTACACTCTCCCTGTGATGCCCAAATTGCTGGCCTGTGAAATGTGTGGAGAAGACCTGGTGGTTTATAGAAGGAAGCAAAACCTCCCTCTCCACCTGTCCTGAAACTCAGGCACAGAGAATAGCTGCTTCCTGTGACAGGGGTCAGACATAGACTGCATGATCCTTTCCCAGTGGTTGTGTGTGTTTTCGCACTTTAACTTGCATGAGAGTGATGGCAGAGCTTGGGTCAGTGCAGATTGCTGACTCAACCCTGAGTTTCTGTTCATTGCATCTAGTGAGTTCCTAAGAATTTGCATTTCTCAAAAATTCCCATATGGTGGTGCTAGCTTGCAGCCCACACTTTGAGAATTCCTAGTTTACTTCATTCTTTAGATTATGAGTCTTCTAAAGATATATTAATTACCTTTGCACTTCCTCACCAGCTCTGTGCTATGATATAGAAGCTACTTATGTAAGATTCACAAGCTGAATAACTTAGGCTTTGTTGTTGCTTTTGATATTGCAATTTCCCAAAGTGTAGTGATTATGTACTTCTGCCCAGATAAGGATCACAGGATTTGATGGTGTTTCCTGCTCCAGTTGTGCAAAAACAGCTTTAAGGCCATTAACTGCTACTGAGACACTTTCTTCTTGAGGACAAGTCTTCACTTTTGTCCTGAGAAAGGAGTGTGCTCTCTTTACTGAACAAGTGCTAGTAGTGGTAGATCATATCTGCTAGAAATCAGGGGTGATTAAAGTCAGTGTAATCACAGGGGCAAGGAGTGTAGAGCCAAGAAGAGAAGTAAAATGAAAGGGAAGATAAACATTCTAACAATGAGACAGAGTAAGAACCCTTAGAGCCTGAGGTAGGCAACTCTATGCGTCTTTTGGGTAACACTGGAGTGTATCTACTGTGAAGTTTACTGTCCCCAAGTGATGCATGGAGAAGGACTGCCCATGGGGTAGGGCAGTGGAGTAGGAAAAGCGCGTCTTCAGCACTTGCTAGTCTTCTTTGGGGGTTCTTCTACCCACATAGCCAACAGTGCTCCTATTATTAGAAGTCTTTCCTGCCTTACAACCCGGCCAGTGATTAGACACTACAATGTTTATGAGTGAAAAGCATATCAGTTTAGTCAGCTTCAACAAATGATCGAATATCTGCTACATGCCTAGTATTTTTAGCCATTGGAAGTAAAGAAGTGCAACCTAATCACTGCTCTTGCATTCTGACTGTGGCAGGGATGGGCAAATGGCAAGAATGAGTGTATCAGTCAGTGGTGAACTTTTAAATAAAAAATTGAGACAGTTTAGAGCATGAAAGAGAATGCTAAAAATTATAGCAGTACAGTGCAAAGGGGAATGTAGGGTCACACGTTCTATCATGTAAAGGCCTACGTGAGCAATGAGAAGGGGCTATTTACTAGGGTCTACGTCAGCTGGCAAGTTGTGGGTGAAGGCTGGGAGCAGAATTCCCAAAGGCTACTTAGTGGAAGTGGTGCTTGAGTTGACTCTGGGAGCCTGAATTGTTGCACTTTCAATTGAGAACCCTGAAAAGGAAGGACAAGGGGCTTTACAAAGATTAAGATCAATTATATACATGTACCAACTCACCATAATGAATGTAATCATGATAGACTGCAAACATATACTAAGGAAAATTTTACCAAGAACTTGTGAAAAGGAGCAGAATGTCCCATGAACAGTGGAATTTAAGGTACGATGACCCTTGAGAGTGTACTCAGAGAAAGCTTCCAAACTCCACTCCTTTAGATGCCCTCCTCTAGGACTTTGCTTAATGAGCATTTGTCATTTGCAGAGATGGTGGAAGTCACTTAGTAGCTCACCATTCCTTATTTCAGAAAAATAAAAGGTTAGCTGATTTTCTCAGAACTCAGACACAGAGAAACAGCTCATTCCTCTGTCTCAATTTCTCAGTCTCCTCCCACCCCACCCCACCCTACCCCAGGACAAAGGAAGTAAAACTTATTGAGCCCAAGTTGTAACAGGGTCAATTTTAGGCTGGCAGACAGGTAATCTTGTATAGCTTTCAATATTTAGATGGAACTAAATTCTTTGTGCTAGAGCTAAATGATGTCTCAAAGGCTTGGTATTCCCTTACCTTGTCTTTGCCCCTCCTCTTCCCTTCATTCTAGATTTCTTTCCCAATTACCTCCACTACATTTACTTTCTCACCTGCTGAGAGCATATTCTCACAGTAGCATAATTGCGTAGCTGTGGCTTATACTTTGCTACTACCATGGGTACAATTTGCTGCAAATAAGGACATTTACAATCGTTGGGAGATGTTAAAATAGTCTCAAAATACAGACATGGAAATGCCTTGCCTGATTAGTTACTACTTATTAAAACATAAGGTTTAAGAATTGAGTTGTCAATTTTATGTTTCCATAAAGTACTGTATGGTTTTGTATAATGAAGCAAAATGCAGAATACTGATGTTTATGGAGTAGTTAAATCTGTGGATTTCAGAGGCACAGACCATGAATTTTAACTGGAAGTTTCAAGTTAATATAAACTTCTTGCATTATGTATTTTCAATAACATTTGCTCCTACAAGGAGAACTCTATTTGTTTCCCTTATTGGTTATACTTCAGTCTTCTGTCCTTGACCTTGCAGTAAGAGATAATTTCTGGGTGCAGCCAAAGTGGAAAAGACTTAGGGGTTTTCTTTCAAATTTTTGCACTAAAAACAAGCCCAGTGCCTGGCTGTTATAAGTTGAAGTATGGCCCTGAAAAAATTACATTGAAGTTCTAACACCCAGGGTGTCACAATGTGAGCTTATTTGGAAATAAGTTGGGTATAATTAGCTAGGAGGTAATTAATAGTTAAGAGGACATTATCCTGGAGTGGCCAGGCCCTTAATTCAATATGATGGTATCCTACATGAAGATGGCATGTGAAGACAGACACACAGTGAGAAGGCCATTTGAGGAGAGAAGACTGGAGGAAGGTATCAATATGCTGAGAAATACCACAGATTGCTAGTAAGCCACCAGAAGCTAGGACTGGGCAAGGAAGGATTTCACTGCAGTTTTCAGGAGGAGCATGGTCTTGCTAAAATCTTCTCAGAACTTTAGTCTCTAGATAATGAGTTCTGTTGTGTAAAGCCACCTGAGTTGTGGAACTTTGTTGTAGTAACCCTAGTAAACTCATGGCTATGATATCTGGGCCTATTTCCTCCTCCAGATGTCTCACTCACAAATGGTTGAGATGACCTAGATGGTGAAATATGTCTGGTAGAAAGAGGGTTGGGCAGGAAGGTGGGACATCTGTGCGTCACACAGGCAGGCTCTCTGCCTATCATGTCCTAAGCCTTCCATGGTGGCAGCTAGTGATGGGGAACCTTTCAGAGCTTTTGGTGATGGCAAATGTATGCATAGGTTCATCACTACTGGTGGCATCTGTTCTGTTCAGTGGCTTCCTCAGTCCTCCATTTGTTAATTTCAGCCCCCTTGATGTATGTATGTATTGTTATATAAGTATAACATAACTATGTGCATATATACATATTCATTATTTGAAATGTAGTTTGAAAAAAATCGCTGTTACAAATGGCATTGAACAGCAAAATAACCCTCATAAAAGTGATGCCAACCAAAGAAACCAAAATTAGTAAGGAAGGCAGGCAAAGTTGTCTAGGACCTTTGCCAACAGCATGTCTGGGACCTTAAACTGGATGTCCCTACAAGAGAAAGTTAGTATAAAGTCTGGGAAGTTATTCTGGAAATACAAAACACTATCTTGAATCTTGAGTGAATTTTCCACATTTGTTTTTGTTTAGCTAAGAGCTAAAAACAGCAGATGACCACCGTGCACACGAATTTAAAATTTGCAAGCTTTTTCTTGGTCTTTAGGGAAACTTCTGTGAAGGGCCAGACTTTTTGGCCACAGATGTAGTCACTGTCCTTTCTCTTTCTGTCCCTTTCCTGTGTCCACCTGTTCCAAGCTGCTCTTGTCACTCTGTGTTGGAATGGGTCTGGGGGAGGAACTTCTTCACTGAGCACCAGGTTGTTCGGAGCCTGGCTAGTACTTACAAGTTTTGCTAGACAATCCTCCTTTCGAAATTTGACCGAAATGGGCTGTCTAGGAAGTGGAGATGGTTCGAGATATACATATGTTAACATAACCTTAAAACATATATTGGAGAAACAAGTGACAATTGATAAAAAGAGAAGCTTGACTTACATATTAGGACACTGGCTATTTCAGACCATTATGAATCTGGCCTGAGGGCTGGGAATGGGGGAAAAATGGTAGCCTGTGCTTCTACAGTACTCATTGCATCTGATCTGGTCCTGCTGGAAGACAAGGGCGGGCCCCAAACTGCCTGTTTACCACTATTTTCCTAACTGTGCTATGTCCTGTCCCAGGAGCCCTGCACCACTGAGCTCTAGCCTTAGCTTTTCCCTCCACACCCCTTTTACAATTTTCGAATGAAATCCCACTGAATTGCCTAGGTGGGACTTATACTTTTGATCCTCCCATCTTTTCTTTTCATGTTGGGATTACAGATGAGTATCACCATGCCTGAATAAATATATCTCTGAACCATTTCTGTGTGTATAGTGAGCAGTTCGTTGTACTCATATTGCCATGCAACCAGTTTTCATCCTAGAAAAGTGAAACTTCCTAATCAAAGAACAACTCCCCACTTTCTCTTGTCTCTGTAGCTTCTGAGAATCCATTCTATTTCCTCTCTCTCTGGTTTGGTAACTGTAGTTACCTCATGTAATTAAAATCATGCAGTATCTGTCTTTTTGTAACTGGCCTGCCTTGTTTAGCATGATGTCTATAAATTCCATCCATGCTGTGCCATATCATAATTTCATTTCTTCTTAAGGCTAGAGGAGTGGATAGACATGCTCTCCCTGAGAATCAAACACAGGGCCCTTTGCATACTAGACAAGTCCTTCACCGGGGCCCCACCACTCGCCTCCCGCTAGATTTCCTAAAGACCTGGGGAGCAGACGTGTAGAGGGCGTGAAGAGGCCACTTGGGGAATACTCATTGGCTGATTTTAATTTTTCTAGTAATGCTTCTTAAAAGCTTTTAAATATTCAAGCCTTCACATTTTAATCTGACAGGACAGATTGGATTCCCTGTGGACATGGAGGAAAGAGTGGATAACATGGTCCTGAACATTATACAGTCTCTTGTAAGAACCATATTCTCTTAAAAGTTCTCCATATGGGTGGATCTGATTTTACCTCCGCTTCCTGGGGACACTGGGCATGTCTGTACGCGTGTTTGGTTGTCTCAACTTGGAGAGTCCGCTGCTCGCCTCTAGTGGGCAGAGTCTGGGGAAGCTGCTCCACACCCTACAGTGACTGGACAGCCCCACACTGGACTGTGCACTCCAAATGTTAACAGTGCTGACATCAAGAAACCCTGACAGAATTCAAGAAGGTCACTATATGGAGGTTCGGCAATGGAGAATTTCCAGCCATCATACAGTGATGAATCTCCTCTTTAAGAAGCCTGCTATATTCCAAAACAGAGCAACTTCCATCTACGTCAAATGCTCAGAGTTGATACAAAGGATCACATCAACAGCGGCTTTCTTACCTAAACACCATTTGTTGTAACACAAAGCCCTCCAAACAGCTGGCACTGAGAGAACACAGTTGCTGCCTTGCTCTCGGAGCCCCAAGGAGGACACTTCATTCTAACATAAACAGGATAAGCCTTTTCAGCTGCAGCCTGTTTATCAGGAACCTGCTAGAGTAAACAAGGTTGTTCAGTTTAAGTTTAGCCCACAGCAGTCACCACTGTGGTTCTTCCGTGCCAGAAACTGCAACGAAGGCGGGGCCCGGGGCGGGTGAGGGGCGGGCACCTGGGAGGGTTAAAGGTCACTGGGGTCGAACTTCAGGACAAGCCAGTTTGCTAAGTGGTGAGAAGGGATTTGGAGTCTGTCCCCAGGGGACAATGAACTCTCTGATGGGGGCTCCCTCCTGCCATGCGCAGAAGAAACCAAATGAAAAGCCAAGGAAGCCATCTTGCCACTCTGCCTGTGGCGGGACAGGAGTGGAACTGGGCCCTCAGAGTTCTGTTAGAGCTGAGCGTCAGTGTACAGCACTGAGCTGCAAATGGAACGTGTGGGATTTGCATATTTTGTGCTCCCTGTAGGCGCAGAAATTCCTCATTGAAAACTGTGCAAGGTTTTCTGTTTACCACATTACAGTCCGATCTCCAGGACAGCAGGTAAACAGCCGGAACTCTCAGTAGGGAGAGAAAATACAGACCTACGTAGCAGCCCTTGGAGACCCTTCCCTACCCTAACTGCAAGTGAACGCACTCCTTTGTGATAATTGTAACTGCGTGTCAGTGCCAAGTGTTTGTCTCCTCTCTGGACGGACTGGTCCGGCGACAGAAAGGTTGTGCTTCAGTCACAGGAAATACCTCCTGCAGAAACACGAGTGGGTTCTCATGGAGGAAAGTCAAATTCAGCTGCACTTTTGCATTATTTCCTCCTGCTTTTTGCTTCACTGATACAAGTAATGATTAGTCCTCAGTGGAGCAGCTAAAAGTTCAGATTAGAGCCTGTGAGGGCTCAAATTTCAGCTCAATGTCCTCAGGCAGGGGACATTAAACCTTTTTGTATTCCCTGTTCCTCAACTGTAAAATCCAGACGAAGACACTTTGCTCTGCCTCCCTGAGCTTTGAAGGTACAAAGACTTCGTATTTGCAAAGAGCATATAGTAGAACAGTGTCAGGTAAACGATGAATGATATTTTCTAAATAAAAGAAGACCTGGCAGTGTTGTAGGATACCAGACTTGGGAAACAGACGGCCCCCAGAGGTTTGGAGGCAGTAAACAGCTTTATTTACACCAGTGGGCCTGACTGGGATCTTTCCCAGAGTATGGGGGGGGGGGCAGGCAAGAGGTACAAGCAGACACAGAATATCTGGCAGTCTTGATTGGTTATTTACTTGACATCTTTATGTCTATGAAGCTTAATTCCATTGGAGTTTCCCTGAGAATACAGCAAGCAGAGTTTACACAGAGCAGAGCAGTGGAGGGGGGCAGAGCAAAGAGTGCTGGCAGGACTTTCTGAGTCTGTTACACTCCTTTGGTGACAGAGTATAGAAGTTGTCATGGCTACTCAGACACATTCTACAAAGAGCATAATTACCTGCTTAACCGGTAGTTGCTTAATAACGCAGTTAACTCATAGTTTTTCTATTTAAAATACCCGTCTGCGTGGAGATTCCTTTTCAACAGCTTGCATTGGAAGGACTAAATTCACACATCGGAGTGCGAATTGAACAGACTTAGCTGGGCATGCTGCCACGTGCCTATAATCCCAGGAGAAGGAGGTGGAGGCAGGAGGATCACTGTAAGTCCAAGGCAAGCTTGGGGTGTATAGTCAGCCTAAACTACATAGTGAGACTGTCTCAAAGAAACAGAAACAAGCCAATGGATACACCTGGAGGACATGCTAATGAGTGAAATCAATAGATCACAGATAGGCAAATACTGGATCTTCTCGTTGATATGAGCACCTATAGATGCAAATGAGCTCTAGAAAGTATGACAGTCTTTGTAGAATGGGAAATTTCCAAAGGAAATTTGGACTGTGGATGTAATGAGGGGAAGGAATAAATATGATTCTGAAAGAAAATAAAAGAGCATGTATATAGGGGGTGGGTGGGTGGGGATATGGGTAAAAATGAGAATTGACTGTGTCATATATTGGTACAAATTCCCCAGTGTTATGTGTGATTGTGAGATATATATAAATTGTACCAATAAAGAATTCAATTTAAAAAATTAAAAAAACAGGGGAGAGTGGGTGGATATACCCCACATGGCTCTAGAGTGGAGCTGAGCAGTGAGAACAAGGCACCACTTTTGATATTTATTCACGCCTAGTGATCTTTCCACATGTATATATTTTCTTCTGCACAGTTTATGCAAAGAGCTGGCCCAGCCTGATGCATGACATGATGCCACTAGCCTGTCTTGCTTTTCCCCCGACCCCTACAGAGATGTGTCTTCAATTTAAAATATTTAATAAAGTTTGTGCTGCAACAAAACAAAACAAAACACACACACACACAAAACCCCAAGCAAACAAAAAAAGCAAAAACAAGGACAGCATTATCATCATCAACAACAACACTAACATCGCAGTGTGGAGATAAATCATCACAGGAGTAGGCCCTCTAAAGGGCAGTGTGCATTAACAAAATAGCCCCTGATGTCCCCTGGTTGATCTGATTTGTATGGGAAGGATTTCACCCTGTGCAGGTCTGTACATGGGGAAGGTGCCCAACACCTGGAAGAGTATTATGTAATTTTCCACAGTTCAGCACTGGACTGATCATCTGTCTTCCCATCCACTGGGTAAATTCAATTTTGGACTAAATATAAATTGGGTAAAATAGCAGTTTTGCTGGGGCAAGGAGCTGGGATGTCAGAGCCCTGCATGCCGTCTTACCTGGAGGTGATGTACCAATTCAAACAGAAAATGATTCAAGGACTTGGTTAAGATGTACAGGAGAGGCTGATCAGAGGTAGTAAAAAGGGTAGTACAGTTGTCCTCGTGGTTAGCTATGAGGGAGAGTGAGGGCTCCAGCTCTCTCTTCTATCTTTTGTTCCTGTATCCTTCGTCTCATGTTTATTTCCCTCAAGAGGAAGGAGGCATCTGGTCTGGGGAATCAGCTGAAGCAGTCTACAAGTCCTTGTTACCCTTCCTTCTGCAGAATGCACCAGCTGCCAAGCGCTAAAGCCTCCAGCCTCTGTTTAAATCTTCTCCCTGAGACATGAAGAGTGTGTTATGGACCCAGGTTAGGCGTGTGGACACAGAGAGGAGAAGGCAGCAAGTCTGCCTGGCCCTGGTAATGTTTCTTCCATCTACTTTCTCTGGAGCCTTTTTCTTCTGCTGTGGAATGGGGGATGGGGGTGGCGTGGGGTGAGGTGGGGGAGACACACAGATGATATGAACCATGAGCAAAATGACTGGGAACACACTTCTGCAGGAATGGGATGCCTAATCCCTTGAGTCCTGAGAAATTCTCAAAACTAGAGTTAAAAATGAAGCCTGAGCAGGAGGGCTCCTGAGTCCAAGAGACAGAAATCTCATGACCTGAGAAATTTACACTTCTTTACTTTTCTGTTTTCCTGGAAATTTCCATTTGTCAGTATTCTTGGTTTTCATGGTGGAAAGACTGAAAGAGAAACAAACAGGAAGGAAATAGTTCAAGGGGAAGTAGTACTGAATTAAGACTGTCAAGCCTGGTGTGATGGTTCATGCCTATAATGCAGAAATCTGGGAGCCTGAAACAGAAGAATTACAAGTTTGAGCCTAGCACTGGTAATTTAGTGACCAGTCTCTAAATGAAATATAAATAGGGGTGGGAAGTCTGGGTACCCAGCACTCAGAAGGCTGAGGCAGGAGGATCACCATGAGTTTGAGGCCAGCCTGGCCTACTTAGTGGGTTCAAGGAGAGCCTAAATTACATAGAGAGGCCCTCTCTTAAAAGGAAAAATAACAAGGGGGGGGGGCTGGGATGTAGCTCAGTGCAAGGGCCTTGGTTTTAATCCTCAGTACAAAAAAAAAAAAAGGAATGTTAGAGGCTGCTGATTATTTCCCCATCTCTTACTTTTCTCCTTCCTCTAATGTCTAAGAAGAAGGAAGGGAAAGGTTTTGTTGCTGAGAGGAAGAAACTGGAAGCGGAGAACCAGAGGGCTCAGGCAGCACCCAGGGTCGTCTTGGACAGCCTCCAGTGTTTTGTTTTTTTTTTTTGTGGTGGGACTGAGGATTGAACCTGGAGCCTTGCATGTACTAGGCAAGTGCTCCACCACTGAATTATGTCACCAACTCTTTTGATTTTATTCTGAGACAAGGCCGTGTGATCTTCCTGCCTCAGCTTTCAGGGTAGCTGAGGTGACAGGTGTGTTCCTCTGCCTGTCATTCCTGTCATTCTTCTGGAGAGCAGTGGGGGTTTAGATCTTTCCTGAGGACTTCTGTGGCTCAGAAACCTGCCCGCTGAAGCCTGGCCCAAAGTGTTTTTAAAAGGCCAAGACACAGCTCTACTGGTTGCTAACAGGGCAAGCTTCTCAGCTTTGTCGTCAGAATGCTTTATATTGGATACTGTTACAGGTTAAATTGTGTGTTCCCAAATTTCTACATGGAAGTCTTAATCCCTCATACCTGAAAATGTAACCTTATTTGGAAATAAGTCTTATGCAGATGAAATTGGTTAAAAACAAGTTGCATAGGATCTATGGTGGGCTTATCAAAGGGGGGACATGGACACAGGCAATGCCTACAGGGAGCATGGTGTGTGAACTGAAGGGAGAGACCCAAAGATGGCCGACAAACCACGAAAAGCAGGAGAGAGACAGAACAGGGTCTCCCTCATGGTCCTCAGAAGCAGCCCACCCTGCCAACCTCTTCAGTTTGGACTCTGGCCATCAGGACCAGACAACAAGACAATGTGTTTCTGCTGCATAAGCCACTCAGTCTGTGGCACTGTGCTACAGCAGGCCTAACAAATGAGTACGGAGAGTGGTGAGGTTTGAACTTCCTGGAAACAAGCAAACTGCACCCTGGGTAGGACTGATCGACCCCATGCGGTCTGTATAACCCTTTCAACTTTCACCAACAGTGGTCCTTATGGTGACACTGGTTTCATTCTGCTCCGGATCTCCTGTATTTCTCCAGTGGAAAATTTTCTCGCGCTGCAGGCTGTGTGTATGCGGGGGACCAAGAATGGAGCTCTCTGTTTAGAATCTGCGTGGTACACATAAATAACGAGCATATGGAGCACTTTCAAGCCAGAGGCATTTCAGAATTAGGCAAGGGAAGAGGGAAGAGGAATTTCGTTTGTCAAAGACGTTTCCTGTTCAGATTCATCACAAGCCTTCCTATATCCTCCCTTCCCTGGGTCTTGTTCCCCTCCCCCACAACCCCAAATGTAAGAGTCTTTTTTAGCAGTGTAGGCCTAACAGGATGTTGACAGAAAGAATAAAAAAAATAGTACAACAAAGCAGATGAGTGGAAAAAACCCTGTTTCTCTTGATGCATGTAATTTCAGGATTGTAAAAAAGAAATGGGTAAAAACCTTTCTTGTACACGAATACATTGTTAAGAGTATCTAAATTGTTTGTGCAAAGGCTGGCCTTTAGAAATAACCCTTTTAGATGCAGGGGCATGCACAGAAATTCTACCTTCTGGCTTTCAAGGGCACTTGTGTTAGTAGCTTTGTGCCCATCTGCCCCAGGCAGTAAGGAGGGTTAGTTTATGATGTGAGAAGAGTTGACCACTCTGAGAAAGAGGGGGCCACCTTGGCCTGGGGCATGATTTCGGATTTCCTGTGTTCTGAGCATAGGGCACCCCACTTCATGCTGATCTTGGTCATCTGGTGGATCCTAAGCAGCAACTACTTCTGTGGCCTCTGGTAAGAGCCCTTTAAATGAAAATACTTCTTAGCTGCCAGGGCAGTGGTGAGGCTAACTGAAGAAGGCAGCTGCACTTGCTTGTGTCTGGGAAGGAGACTGGCTCCTGATTAGCACACGCATCCCAGTTTCACACCCAGGTAACAGGAGTGTCCACAGATTTCTCTCTTTCGACCCCAACCACAGCCCAGAGGAAGCTGCCAGCCTTCCGGTTGCTTCTGGTGTAGTTATTCATGGCTACATGGTCTGATTTAGATGAAGTGATTTCTTAACAACCTTCTCAAAAGTGCTTCCACAATGGAATTAACCGCAGGATAACATTACCGTGATAAACAGACCATTGTTATAAGGGTTGCCTCATATTGTGACTTACCGTGCCTTTTGGACAAACCTCCTGACAACCATTGTATGTAATTAGCAATTTGTCATTGTGTTTGGAATATAAGAATAACAAAATAGTCATGACTTTAATGTTATGTTTTGAATGTTTCTCCCACAAAGCATATGTTGCAAACAATCACCTAATCTACATGGTTAAGAGCTGGGACATTTGAGAGGTGTCGAGGGTACAGGGCTCTGCCTGAATGGATAGAGAGATGCTAATTCTTGGAGGCCTTGAGGCTGAGCAGTCTCTCTCTTTTGTTTCTCTCTGTCTCTCTTTCTGTATCTTTCCCTTCTGCTTCAGGACAATGCCAGTCCTTCAAGGAGGCCTATGAGAGACATGAGCCCTAGACGTGGGGCTTCCTGGGTTCTAGAACTGTAAGAAATAACATGTTTGCTCTTTATTAATAATCTAGTCTCTGTGCTATATTAATAATGTATTATCAGTTTATTCATAACCAGCAACACAAAAGACACTTACTAATAGGAATATGAATTTGAGAAACTGAGGCCTTGTCTTCTGTATCAAAGAATATAGACAGGAGTGCCTCCGTCTTAAACTTCATTTTATCCTAGGCTCCCTCCTTCACCCTACATGCCAAAGTTATAGTCCAGCAACCCTTCAGGCTTTGCCTTCACACCACCTAGACTAGCTAACTGGGAACCACCCTGTGGGTAAGAAGTTCAGGTGCTTCTCATGAGTTAGGATATAAAGTGAGCCTGTTGTCCTCTCTGTGTGCTTGCTGCCTTGAGTTGGGGAGTAGCGCACTCTTCTGCAGAAGAAAACTTGCCTTGTTTATGTTGGTTGGTATCTGTGTGCTTTATTTCTGCACCAACAAATTGAGTCTGGAGCTTATTGCCAACATGAAGGGATATAAAACATAAAACCTAAGAGATCAGTTTCAGGTAAAATTTATTGCGGTTCTACAATACGCCAGGACATGTACTGGATCTTCACCCTATATTCTCATTTTGGGGGGAAGGTGAGATGAATATGAATTAGAACCACTTGGAGCACTAATCCTGAATCACTAAAAATGGTAATTTATATGAATGTTATGAGAAGTCATTTAAGAGTTTGAGAGGAAGAAAAAGGCAGGTAATTATGTCAAAACAGGAAGCCACAACTAAAAACAAACCATAATTCTAATTTACAATGGGGTCTAATCCCTTGATAATGATTTCAAAGTCCCGGTCCAAATATTGCTTTGAAAAAAGTGACCTGTTCAGCTTTTAGAGACAAATGTACTAATCAAAAATAGCCTTCAGTCAGATTTCATTTAGTCTGTAGTCTCTCACAGTGACATGTGTATTGTCACTTTGAAATAAATTTGTATAAAGGATACAAATGGAATAGAGGATTCCATATTGAAAAGTTATTTGTAGCAGACAGTTCCTGTATTTTTTTTTCACTTCAGTGCGATGCAGAGGGACTTGACTGATTATAGTAAGGGAAATATAGGTTAGAATTCCCAGTTGTAAAGAAAATAAATCTTGCCAAGTGCTTCAGTGAAGTTTTCTCTGGATGTATCTATAGCAACAGAAGGTTAAGTATTCCCGTGGAGGCTATTGGCTATTGAACACCCATTCCTTATCCTCCTCAGGCATACCCTTCCATTTCCTACCTCTTGGGAGACTCAGCGCACTGATAATAGCACCAAACCTCAGGGAGTCTTCTGAAAGTCAAGACACTCAATCTTTTTGACTTAGACACTGAAGTATGTTATGATATAAAGGAAATAAATACCAATTAAGAACTGGTTCAGCTGAGAGTAAAAGAGAAAATCTCAAATAAAATAAATAAATAAAACACAGATTAAAGAAGTTCATAAGTAGGTATCCAGTTCATGACATTGCTGGAACCACCACTTTTTGCCAAGTAGCTTCTACCCCATGGTTCTACATGGTAGCTTGAGCCCTAGCTATCATATCTAGACTCTAGCAAAGAGAAAAGAAAGAGTAAGGAAGGACATATTCCATTCTTACAAGAATACTTTCTAAAAGTTGCAAAAGACACTTCTGCTTGGATAACATTGGGGCTGACATACAAGCACCCTAGTTTCAGTGGAAGGTGAATATTATAATGTCTGTTTTGGACAATGAAGTGCTAGCTATGTATTAGGAATTTCATTATGAGAAAGGAGAGGAGATTGATTGGTGGGTGGCTCTTTGCAGCCTTTGCTTCTGGGGTAAGATAGACACCCAGGATGTGTGATGGTAAAACTTGTCACTCTGAGCTGACATAGCATCACCTTCTGTCTAACTGACCACGGTTAGATTCTCATTTGGAAATGGTTTCCAATTCCTATCACTCTTTGCCCCACTTGATTCTCCTCTGAGTTTTCCTAAGTAGTTCAACTTGATTTAAAAATCTTTAGAAGAACACCTTAGAAGACCCCAAAGACATTCACTAGAGGTTTAGGGGCAGCCTGGTTCATAGGAGCAGAGCTCTGCTTCTGAATCTACTGGAAGATTTCATGCTAAAGCAGTAGCCATGGATAGGGCCTCTGAGTCTGCCTTCCTAGCAATCTCATGAGAGATGTGCTGCTGCAGTGGGCAGACCAGGCTTGGAGTGCAAAGACTCAAGAATGTTTCTCTTCAATTGTCCGCATCCCATTTTGGGTGTTTAGAAGGAGAGAAGGTGGCAGTGGTCAGTATCCATCAGGATTTTCATGTATTATTGTTCATCAGAATGGCCTGGAAAGCCTGTTGATGTATAAGTTCATGGGTTTCGCCAATCAGTTTCTGTGCAGCAGTGGAGGCCTAATTCTACACTAGGCACACTGTGGTAGTTTCTGATGAAAGTGGTCAATGAGGCACATTTTGAGAAATGTAGGTACTGGCTGTTTTACCAGTATGTGGGTGTGAGGATTAGATGATAGGCCTACAAAGATCCTGGGTGTTCTGGGATTATGGGGTGTTCATTAATTCATTATAGCACACACCTGTTGCTAATATTCATCTCAGGAAAATTTCATCAAACCTTCCCCTCCAGCAACTTCCCATATTGGAGCTAAGGGTTGTGTTTCTCTTAAGAAATCTGAGAAATCTTAGTTTGGGCACAATAGCAAAATACAGAAATTTGGTGGCTTAAATGACAGATGATTTATTTCTCATGGTTCTGGAGGCTAAATGTCTGAGGCTAGGTGCCTCCACAGGTGGCTTCTGGCAGGGGCTCCTTCCTGGCTTGCACATAGTTGTCTCTACCACGACTTTCTTGCTCAGTCTCCACAGGGTGGCAAGTGAACCACCTCCAATCTCTCCCTCTTCTTTTAAGAATCCTAATTCTATCATGAGAGCCTCATCTTTATGACCTCAGCTAAATCTAATTACTCCTGAAAGGGTCCACATCCAATTATCATCAAATTGGGCTTTGGCCTTCATTTTAAGAATCCTGGGGGACCCAGGCATTCAGTTCATAACAGATGAAAAGGGTTTCACATCGCTGAATATGGTGCTAGTACAGAACTATGGGTGGTAGGGACAGAGGCAGATATGTGGGGGGGGGCAGTGGTAAGGTGCAATTGGAGAAAGAAGAAAGGAGGAGAGAAAAGGACAAAGCTGGTTGATTTTTATACACAGAGACTGTTGGGAGCAATCCTAATTGACAGAAACAATTGCACAATTGAACTATAACTGGGCTAAACTTTCCTGCCTGCAGATGGACTTGGGAACTTGGCTCTTGTCCTCACCTCTGGTAGCAACAGTGACTCCAGTGGTTCCATGTGCTGTGATGCTCCAGGGCAGAACTACACTAGGATCTTCAGCCACAAGGATTATTGCTGGCACCTGCCCTGCCCTATGGGAATTTCATCTACATAATTGCCAGCATCTGCCCTGCCTTCCATATGCTGATATTTTAGGCTTGAAAGCTTGGTACCAAATAAAAGTGTGGCAGGCTCGGGTGTTTCTTCTTTTGCCACCCAGAGTAGCATGGATCAGGTACAAACACAGCTTCTTCTCTGAACCTCATTTCTGCCTGTTTATTGGTTGTTTCACTGGACTTACAGGAGACTAGAACTGAGTAGAAAGGTTCCAGTTACATCCCCTTACCCTGTTTCCCATGACAGACTGTATTGGTCAATGTGAGACAGGACATTAGGGATGTGATGAATTGGCTGCACAAGTGGAGGTGGCCTGTCAATCATGGAAATCTGGGACACGTGCAGAACAAGAGTTCCCAAATCCCTGCACCTGGGATGCAGAAAGGGCTATCTCCAATTTATCTTGGGGGAAATATAGATCTCACCTCAGCCTAAGGCAAGGGGGATACAAAAAGTGGTGGCCATTAACCTTATGGATTAAATTCTTTACCCACATGGAGTATGTTTTGCCAGGTTTGTGCCATCCACCTGGGACTCATGCCATATGCCAAATACCAGTCATCCCATATCATCTGGTGATTGTTCACCTGGAATTGAAGAACTGATAAAGAATCAGCATTATCTGGCTTCTTCTCAAATGGGCACATTAGTTCCAAGTTCTGCCACTGGGAGATAAAGTGGGAGCCCTACTTTCTTTCCTTTCAATTTTCAGTAGATCAGTATAGAGCAGGCTCAGTAAGGTCTGCATTAGTTCTGTGGCAAAACAGACCAATTCCAGCCACGACCTTCAGAAGCTCCATCTCTAACAAGAACACTGCCTTGCCAAGAGAACATTCGGTGCTATAGTTACAGGGCTATCTCCTGTCTTCTTGCCCCTGAATATGTGTGGAACTTAATGGTGGTGATGTATTATGTTGGTCAGTGTTCATCGAATAAATAAAACAATAGGATATGTACTTATATATTAATATCTTGTATATCTTCAACTATATCTAGAGAGAAATTTATGTTAAGGTTTTGGCTCACATGATTCTACAAGCAAGTAAATCCCAGTCTTCCCTAATACTGTAAGAAGGAGACCCATGAAAGCTATTCATACAATTCTAAGTGTGGGGGAATAGATCCCAATCTTGGCGTTTGAAGGTGAGGAAGTAGGAATGCTAGGGGCACAGACCTTGGTTCAGCAGTCCTGCTGAGATTGCTTGGCTTTCTTTCTTTCTTTCTTTCTTTCTTTCTTTCTTTCTTTCTTTCTTTCTTTCTTTCTTTCTTTCTTTCTTTCTCTCTCTCTCTCTCTCTCTCTCTCTCTTTCTCTCTTTCTCTCTTTCTCTCTTTCTCTCTTTCTCTCTTTCTCTCTTTCTCTCTTTCTCTCTTTCTCTCTTTCTCTCTTTCTCTCTTTCTCTCTTTCTCTCTTTCTCTCTTTCT
>PVIC010028779.1:0-22875 GCA_004025085.1 Thryonomys swinderianus
CTTGCAAGGCAGACGCCGGAACCACTGAGCTAACCCTCCGGCCCCCCAGCCCTTTAATATTATTATTATTATTATTTTAAATTCCGGGACAGGATTTTTCATAAATATCCCAGGCAGGACTTAAACTTGCACTCTTCCTGCCTCAGACTCCCAAAGAACTGGAATTATAATACATTGTCCAGCTGAGCAGGGACCTTCAAGAGGTGATTAGGACACAAGGTTTGAGAATTCCTGGGTGGAATTTATACTATTCTAAAAGAATTCTTTCTCTCTGGAGCATAAAACTCTATCTTGGAATCAGAATCAGCAAACCTGCCAGTGCCTTGATACTGACTTTCACCCACCAGAACTGTGAACAAATAGCTTCCTGTTTCTTATAGATTACCCAAATTGTGATATTGTGTTGTGACAGCATAAAACAGAGAAAGATAATCACCTCCTTTCATGTCCCATTGCTGAAAGGCAGTCTGTGGCTCCATAGATGGAGAGACCGGCTATGTTCCAGAAAAGTTTAAGGAAATAAGTATTCATTGCATAACCTAAGGAATGAGCTGACCAGAACCCAAACTCCCCAAAGGATCACCAGGCAGGGAGTACTGTGAAGTTTCGTAAGCTAATATATCTCATTGATCATTTATCAGATCAGTGGGAAACAAACTTGTCTATAGTCTCTGAGTGTTTCGATACTCATTTTACATCTGTGTTGATCTTGGTACCCTAAAGGAGTCTGACAGAATTCCACAGGTAGGTCCATTAAGGGTCCTGGACCTCCGCCCCCACAGTCTCATGGCACTGTCTTGGTAATCACCATAGTGCAGCTGGTTTCCTCCAAGTGTGGGCAGCCTGTACCTTGTGTCTCTGATCCGAGTCATGCAAAGGACCAGGTGATAACTTTCCATCGCATCTCATGATCTCGGCTGCTAACCAGACATGAATTTTTCCCTGTCTACACACTTTCAGTTCTGGTTTTGGTGCCAACTTGTTATTATGTTATTATCTAGTTCTCCAGTAAATTAAATTTTTTGTATCATATATAGAAAATGTCTCCAATCAATAAAAAAGCAGTAATGGGTGGCCATAGGATTTTCCTGGAGGGAGACAAGACATACTTTTGAAAGAGTTCATAATAAAAGAGACAGTAACACTTGAAAACCGACCTTGTTAGTTGGTGTAATTAGATCCAAAATGTGCCCTGAAGGCTTAAGTTTTGGAGCTTGGGTCTCAGTGCAGCACTGTTCAAAGGTGGGACTTTTGGGAAGCAATTATATTGTGGAGGCTGTAAATTCATCAATGAGTCAATTAATTGATGTTCATAGCTCACTGGCTTAGTGAAGCCTGACAGGATAAAGCAGGTCATTGAAAGTGTGGTTTTGCAGGTGGTTTTTGGCCCCAATCCCTTTTCTATGGCTCTTTTCTTTCTCTCTATCTACTTTCTGACTGCCATGAGGTAAGAAGTTTTCCTCTACCATGCCTTTCCAGTATGATGATTCTTCCTTGAAGCCAGCTGACCATGGACTGTCATATCTGGAACTGCAAATCATTGTCTCTGGAATTTTGTTACAGCACTGAAAAGCTGACTAACACAGTAAGGGAAAGAATGAGAATAGAATTCCTCTATAAGTGGAGGAAGAACCCAGAGATGAGACAGATGCTTAAGGAACACTTTTACAAATATGTGTAGTATAGTGTAGAAAGTAGCTACCTTCTTCCTACCTCAGCTAAATGATATTTTGTAAAAATTTAGCACATGCATCAAAACTTTGAGCATCAGAGTGTGGAAGAGTTGAATCCTTGTACTGTGCAGAGGTAAAAATGTTATATGATGCAAACATTACAAAGAGCAGTATGATGATTCCTCGAAAAATAAAAATAAAATTGACATGTGATCCAGCAATTCCATTTCTGGGGTTGTACCCAAAAGAACTGAAAACAAGGTTGACAGGGATACTTGTATAGCCATCCTCTTAACAGCATTATTCCCAACAGCCAAAAGGTAAAGCAACTCAAGTGTCCATTGATGGATAGATGAAAAACTAAAATGTAGCATGTGTATAATGTGGAATATTTATTATTCAGCTCTTAAAAGGGAAAGAAATTTTGACACCAGCTGCAACATGGATAAAATTTGAAATCATGACATAAACGAGAAATAGAAAGACAGTAAAATACCACTGGTTTGAGGTATCCAGAGTCATCAAATGCATAGAAACAGAAAATAGAATGGTGATGGCAAGAGAGAGGGCTGGGAGCAGAGAGTGGAAAGTTACTGTTTAATGAGCACACAGGTTTGGTTTGGCAAGATGAAAGGAATTCTGGAGACAGAGGATAGTGATGGTTATATACCTGTGAATGTACTTCAGTCTTGAGCTGTACATTGAGAAATGGTTATACTGGTAAATTTTATGTGTATTTAACCACAGTTGTTTTTTATTGCTTGAAAAATGTTTTCTGAGTTAGGGCTGTATGTGTGTGCTAGACACTTGGGAGATAGGTAGGGAAGGCAAGGTAGGTCTAATGTGTTAAGCCCAGATTCAGGGCAAGGGCAAAGTGGGCCGGTATGAGTAACATCCTTAGGACACACCTATGATGAGCAATACTCAGGTGGTTGGTTTGGCTCTAGAAGTCCACCACACCTCCTCCAACAGCGCTGCTAACTCCTGGCGCCGAGCGCGGTGTCACGTGCCTCCTAGGAGGTACTCAGGAGGACCTGCTCTGGAGGACGAGCAGTGTAGCTTCTGACATCTTCCTGTTGTCTTTGAATAAGCCACCCTGACTTCCTCCCTTACCTGCTGAGTTCTTTAGCCAGCAAGGAATTAGCCAGCCAAACTCTGTGGCATCCATGGGGCACCAAGAGTGAGGCCAGCAGTATCCCTCTGGGGAGGCTGCCAGTTTGATAAGGAAAACAAGCATTTGGATACTTTCAGGGAAAGTGCCAGGAATACGAGGAAGAGCAAGTGCCAGAGACTAGGGGACACGTGCCCTGTGCCCACAAACCTTGTTCAGAGCACCCCTGGCAGCAGGAAGTCAAGAGTCCACTGAGACCTGAGGCCTAAGGGAAATGAGGGGTTATCCCTGAAAAACAGACAGGTGGAGAAAGGACAAGGAGCAAGGGCTATCCAGATTCAACAGCACTGGCAAATCCAAAGCAGGGGAAGGCAAGAGTGCTGTGTTTGAGGAACAAAGAGAAACAGGTCCAACTGGAGCACAGGCTGCATGGAGGTTGGGGTGGTTCCTCCAGGGAGGTAGGCTCTCAGTGTTCCTCACCTGTTTAGGAGCTGCCAGAGTGGCAAGTTGGACATGGTGAGACATAGGCATCAGCTCCCACTGATGCCCTTACAGATTCCCACAGACAAGTTAGCCTTGACCAACAGAAATGCATCTCGCTATGGTTCTGGAAGGCAGATGTTCCAAACAAGTTTCACTGGGCTGAGCCCTCATGTTGGTAGGGCCAGGCTCCCTCCAAGCTCCACCTTCTCCTTCTCCACCTGCTGGTGGCTCCTGACTATGTCCCTTTGATCTCTGCCTCCATCTTCTCCTCCAATGTGTGTTCTTCCTTTTTCTTATAAGGATACTTGTCATGGTGTTTAGGATCCATCTGATAGTCCAGGACAATTTCTCCTCTAGACCTTTAGTTAAGCCCATGTGCTCTGTGGGTGAGATGTAAGATGATACATTCTGTATAGAAAAGAACATGGCAACTTCTCCAAATATTAAAAATAAATGATTCGGGGCCGGAGGGTTAGCTCAGTGGTTCCGGCGCCTGCCTCACAAGTGCAAGGTCCTGAGTTCGATCCCCGGTAACCACATATAATGCTGGGCATAGAGACTCACGCCCACCAGCAATCAATGCCACATACCACAGTGCCGGGCGTGGTGGCTCACACCTGTAATCCCAGCACTAGGGAGGCAGAGACAAGAGGACTGCTGAGTTTGCGGCGGCTTGCCTGGGCCCCATAGTGAACTCAGGGCCAGCCTGAACTACAAAGCGAGACCCTGTCTCAAAAAAAAAAAAGTAATTCAACAACTCCATATGATTCAACAACTCCACTCTGGGTATGGACCCTGGAGGAAACAAAGATAAAATCTCAACAGGAGATGTGTACCTACATGTTTATAGCAGCATTATTCACAATAGCCAAAAGATGGAAGCAAGACAAGTGTCCACCATTGGAAGAATAGATAAACAGAGCAAAATAATATCCAGCCTTAAAAATCAAGGAAATTCTGACACAGGCTGGCTGGACCCGAATTGTACTGAGTGAAATAAGCCAGACACAAACAAGACACAGGTTAAATGATTGCACTTTTTGTAAGGTCCTTGGAGTACTCAATTTATAAGACAGAAAGCAGGATAGTGGCTTCCAGGGACTGGGAGAGAGGGAAAGGGAGTCAGTGTCTAATAGGAACAGAGTTTCAGTTTTGCGAAATGCAGAGTTCTAGGGGCCAGAGATTTAGCTCAGTGGTTCTGGTGCCTGCCTTGCAAGCACAAGGCCCTGAATTTGATCCTGGTAACCACATACAATGCTGGGCGTGGTGACTCATGCCCACCAGCAATCAATACCACATACCACTGTGCCGGGCATGGTGGCTCATGCCTGTAATCCCAGTACTTGGGAGGCAGAGACAGGAGGACTGCTGAGTTTGAGGTTTGCCTGGGCTACATAGTGAGCTCAGGGCCAGCCTGAACTACAAAGTGAGACCCTGTCTCAAAAAAAAAGTGCAGAGTTCTAGAAATAGATGATGGTGACAGTCACACAACAGATGATTGTACTGAATGCCCTTGAATTGTACCCTTTAAAATGAGGAAGAGAGTAATTTTATGTTGTGTGTTTTACCACAATTTGAAATTATTTTTAATGTCTTAACATCTGCAAAACTTTTCCATGCCAGGTGGTGTTCACTGATACCAGGGATTGGCACCCGGCATCTTTGAGGCCACCTTCAAAGCCATTGAACCTGGTTAGGAGGCCACAGTGGTTTTCCAGAGAAGTCATGTGGTATGAACAAGACAGTTGGCCATGGGGACTCTAGAACTGCCAGAAAGCTACCCTTGGCAGGCTGTGGGGACAGTGCAAGTCACAGGTGCATACTGAGTTCTGGTAGGGCACCTCCCAGAACTCTGGAGTGTTGCTGGAACAGCAAAGGGAAGTGCAGAGGTACCCAGTTATAGGCACTGCTGCTGATAGCAGCTGAGATCTGGCACCTGGGCAGAAAGCAGCCTTGATCCCAAGCCTTCATGCCAAGGCCTCAGCTCCAGAGTCTGGAGAACCCAGTCACACTCTGTGCCAGCTGGCAGCAGCGCCCACAGGGAGGAGGGGCCTTGGATTCCTGGACCACGCACCTCAACTGCACCTCACTTGTTCTTCCATGGATCTGTTTGCCACTTTGTAATGTGAAGGAAATCACTTTACCAAGTCCATGTAGCACTGACAGGCACCCTGCTCTGTGATTCTCAGTGCTTTATAAATGTTCACTAGCACAATCCCCAGAAAGCTCTCAGAGGTAAGAATCTGTATGGTCCTCCCTTTTGATGGATGAGGAGAACCAAAGCACAGAACAATTAAGTTACTTTACCAAGGTCACACAGCACCACAGAGGCAGAGCCTGGATTGGAACCCCAGCTCCCTGCTCCAAGTTTGGTCTGCTTAGCCAGTCCTTGATGCTGCCTATCTTTGCTTAACTTGGCCTCATCGTCAAAACAGCTCTGAAGAGAACAGCAGAGATGCTAACAATTAATCCAGCTGAAGTCAGTATCTGACCAAGAGTGGACAGGTGGCAGAAGTGGCCAGGCACCACCTCCAGCATCACTAAGACCCAGAGTGGGGCAACCAGCTCCCTTCCATGGCCTTTGCTCCAGGACACAGCTGACAACAAGGAGAGTGGGTAAGGACAAGGTATCAGATAATGTGTGAGATGCATCCAGGACCACTAGGGCTCCATCTCAACAGATGCACCTTCTTTCATAGGCAGTTGGAACACCCAGAAAGACCAGCAACTGAGGGGAACCCAGAAGTCACTTGGGCTGGAGGCAGATAGATGCAGGGAGGAGCAGTGAGCCAGGGAACAGGAGGTGGGTGAGAAGGAGCAAGGGGAGCCTCCCCCAGGGCCACCAGGAGCCTCAGGCAGGACTCAGGAAAGGCAGGAAATGAAGAAGGGGAGGACCCTTGGCCAGGCGGTGCCAGCACCCCAGCAAAGCTAGGTTAGTAGCACCACTGAACACAGGGAGCCCAGGGAGTTACAGGCAGCCAACCCAGGACAGTCACTGATGCTGAGTGACAAAGGCCTTCCTCCCAACAGGGCCCATGCCATCTGTGAGAGTGTCACCTTCTACCCTCAGCCTCAGGCTCTCTTCCTTCTGTAAGAGGCCTGGCTTCCAGGAGGCCTTCGGCAAGGCTGAGCTGGGGATAGACTCGGGCCAGCCGGGTCAGCGTACACCTGGGATGGGCACAAAAACCTTTATGAAGCAGAACTTTAAAAGATCAACAAAGTCAGAAAATCAAGTTACAAATGGCTGAAGTGCACACTGGTTCCCCAAGAGAGCCTCCAAGACCATCAGTGAAGTGGGGTTGAAGGGCTCAAGACTTTCACCCAAGTCAGACTTGAGTGTGATGTGCATTGCCAATTTTTTTATCGTGGTAAAATGCACAAAACAAGTAAATTTACCATTCTAACCATTAAGTCCCCATTTGAGGTATGAAGTTCATTCACCATCACTGTGCAACCATCACCACCATCCATCTCTACATCTCTTTTCATCTCATAAAACTGAAACTCTGTCCCCATTAAGCAAGCCCTCCCCAGCTGTATCTGTTTAAAGTGTCTTTCTTGCTGAGGCATCCAACTTCTTTATAGAACATGAATATAAAGAAATGGCCTCAGCAAGGGCTTTGTTCTGCAGAATACCTGATATACCATATGTTCTTTAAAAAAAAATGAGGGAAATAGGGGATGCCCAAGCTTTTGTCCCCAAACCAGAAAGACGGGGTGCCTCACAGAAAGCAGGGGTTTAGCGAAGTCCCACAGGGCCAACTTTAGCCCTGGGTTTCCCCCACCCCCACCCCCACCTCTTTCTCTCTCAGCTTCTGCATCTCCAGAGCTCAGCCTGGGGTCTGTCTGCCTCTCTACTTCACAGGGAGGGTTGCATGAAGAAGTCCCAATTCCCTCTCGGCCCAAGTCATGTCTGTTACAGAAAAGGTCCTGAGGAATTTGTCAGGGCCCCATCCTCAGAGGTTTGGGGGAGGCCCAGAAATTTGCATTTTCCACAAGCATCTCAGATGGTTCTGATACTGAAGAGTTTAGACCATGCTTTGTACATGGACCAGAGAAGACACATGTACACCCTGCTCTCTCACACACCGTGGCTCAGAAGGCAGCAAGACTCCTTGGCAGGACTCAGCCTGTCCGCTCAATCCCTGCCTGGGTGGTTGTCCCTATATAGACATGCCGAAATTATGTTGAGGCCCTCAGAATACTCCTCCCCTCACCTGATGGCTTCCCATCCAGAAACCACATTGTACAGTAAAAAACAGAAAAAAAAAAAAAAGCCGTTAGACCCTAGTGAATGTTATTTTTAATGAAAGTGGTGCATTTTGACTCATGGTGTTGAAACCAGCTTATAAATGAGTCATCAGTGAATCAACCACAAGAACCTCTGTGGAGGTGAGGTATGTCCTGGAGATGCTAATGCTGGCTGGCCTTGCACACGCTATGCAGATGCTGTCATGCTTGAAGCTGGGCTGGGCCACCAGCTGCCTTGTCAGCGCAACAGCATGCTGGGTTGTCACTAGCGGGATTCCCCAGCTGGGCCTGTACTGTGGTGCCACCCACGGGGAGGGAGCCATCACCCACAGTTCCTGTGGTTACATCATTGCTGGGTTCCAGGTATTAACTTACAATTACTGCGGAGAGGTAGAGCCGTTTTTCTTCCCAGCCCCCAACGTATCCCTGCATTCTAGCCAGGACACTAGGGGCCAGAAGAGCAGGGCTAGAGCACCAGGGGGCAATGGCTGAAGAGAATCCGGCAACAGTCCCCCTTCCCTTTACCTCCAGCCAGCAAGTAGACATCACTGGCCAGCCTTCCCCTCTGAATGGCAGCAACAAAGCCAGTGGGTCAGTCCACATACAAGTATAAGTTGTGATTAGAAAAATACAGCAAGGGTGTACATTTTTTTGGGTAAATTTATTACAGGGAAAGACATTGCCATTAACCGCCCTCAAAATAACCCAGTTCACACACAGTTATCCCATCCTACTTGCTACTTTCTTTTTTCTCACATTTTTATAACACATAACAGTTGTACAGATTAATGGATTTCGTTTTGGCAGATTTGTACATGTACATGTCATACTTTAATCATTCCCCTCCCCCAATCCCTCCTCCATAGTTTCATGTTTTTCCGGTGAAGTTCAATGTGTATAACTGTCTTTGATCCTGTTCATGCCCCCTATTACTCATTCTTGTACCCCCTCTTGCCCCCTCTCTATTCTGGAAGTCCTCTTTCATGAGTGTTTCTAGTTGTGCTACCCTGCCTACCTCCATGTCCTGAGTCGATTAAAAATATTTCCCTTGCATGGTCATTTTGTTTTCGGGAAGAGCCAGAAGTTGCACAGTGCCAGATCTGGTGAACAAGGTAGATGAGGACACTATAATGTTTTAACCAGATTGCTTTTCCTTTGGGCAGCACTGGGTAACAACACTCACTGTATTTATTTAAATCATGTTTTGTAAAGCCATTCACTAAAGAAGACTTCCAGAGCTGCTTCAGGAAGTGGCGAGAAGAAAATGGAGTAAGTGTTGAAGTAAGGGAATATTCTGAAGCGGATTGATGGCAACGTGTCTTTTCTTGTAATGGTTATTTGAGACAGGGTCTTGTTGTGTAGTTCACGCTGGCCTTGAACTCATTTTGTAGCCCAAGCTAGTCTTGAAGTCATGACAATCTTTCTGCTCAGCCTTCCACATGCTAGGATTACAGGGCTGCACTTCCACACCCTATGAATTTTTAAATTTAAATATGCATTATATATGCTAATCACTCCTTGTATACTCTATCTTCAAACTGGTAGGCATGACCTGTTTTGGATCTGCAGCCCTGGGATGCTCCACAACACTACTGATGGGCTTGCTAGAAAGGACTCAGAGACCGGCTGGGGTATGTGACAGACCCCCAGCTTCTCATTGCTTCAGTCTGCCTCTACTGGAACATGAGTCTGCAGTGAAGAAAATCCCTTGGCAGTATCAGGGACTGAAGGGCCAACCTGGACTACTGACCAACCTCAACCCAGAGGATCCAGATATAACATGAACACTGTCTGCAGAGTGGAGCTGCCATGAGCAAAACCATCCCTCATACTAGAGGGCTAGGAAGTACGGGGAAGGAAAATCTTAGAGATGCCAAGGAACTTATTAAATCTGCAAAAGAGAAGAGAAAACTGCTTAGCAGAGTGGACTGGATCCTTGTTGTACATCAGCAATGCATGACAAGTTCCTACACTAAAAGAGGAAGAGGAGAAACAAAAGCAGAACAGGTTAATAGAGACAGAAAAATGTGGACTGGATGGGAAACCCACCCTCTCTGGCTGCACACCATGAACAGGCTGTTTGATGTCCCTGGGTCCCTTTCTTGGGGGTTTTTGTGAGCAGTGAGTTGAATCATGTCTATGTCAGACCTTCAAAGCCAGTTTGGACTACATGGTGAGACTGCCTCAAAAGAAACAAATAAAAGAAGTTGAAGTCTCTTTCAAGGGCCCCCTTTGAATCTGAGCCAGTCTGCAACTTGGTTTGGCCAATAGAACTTAGCAAATGTGACACCATATGGTATGACAGTGTGGCTTCTATTTTTGTCCTCTGGGAACACTGCCCTGTGACCACCACGAGGACGTTGGTCTAGCCTGCTAAGAAAAGAGAAACCACATGCAAGAGAAGTGAGGTCCCCCGTCCTGACCCTCAGATAGGTTTAGCCTGCAACAAATATTTATAAGAGAATATTTCCTATGCGTACCATTAAAATACTTTCTTCCTGGATACCTTGGATTGCCCCCAGCCATAGCACACCCGACAGGTCATTTAACAAACAGAGAAGGTGAGAATTTACGGGGATCAGGAGCTATGACCAGCCTGTCACAAAGTGAACCGACATAATCATTCATCAAACAATTAAGCACCATCTATCAACCCACGTTGATAATTAGCATGTCTTCCAAATCTACCTTTATAATAAATCACAAATTCTACCATTCATCCCTGATTCCACCCACATCTCTTGTCTGGCTTATCATGCTAGTTACCTAACTATCTCCTTATTGGATTTCTATTGTTTTAATATTCTTTATGATGAAAAATTATTTACTCTTTTTTTATTTATTCAACAAAAAAATTAACTTTTGTTCAAAACACTACCTCCATGCAGTTTACAGCCCACTTGACATTTGAAAATTAATAACTAAATTAATGAAGAAAATATGTGATGGTATGTACCAAGAAGAAAAAGGAAGCAGGAGAGGTGGAGATGAGGAATCAAGTGACCTGGGGATAGGTTGCAATTCTGCATAAGACAGCCAAGGGAAGGTTCTAGAGAAAAGCAATGCTTGGATAAACAACAATGGAAATATCAAGCACAAACATCCTGGGTCAGGACACTCCCAGCATTTTTGCACAGAAGCTAGTGTGGCACTGGCATAATAACCAAGGGAGAAAAATGAGTCCAGACAGATGACCAGGGAAGTGAGGAGGAGGAAGCCAATATAAGGACCCAGCTTTCAGTCTCATAACACAGAAAGCCATAGATTCATTGTTAGCAGAGGGGTTACATGACCTGATGTATATTTCTAAAGTATTACTCTGAATAGTAAGTATATGTATATAGACATATGTATGTGAATAGTATGTATATGTATATAGACAGGCATATTTAAAGATGATTCCTAGCATAATTATTAATGTCTCCAAATTCCAACAAGAAAAATTGGTAATACAAATTTTAGAAAATTTTTAAAAATTCAAGGACAATATGTACCACAAAAAATAGCTGACCAGGTGTTCTCATGACTTCTAAAATATAAATAAGTGAAGATAAACTGCCAACAGAGAGTAGCAGAGTAGCAGTAGTGTTTGTGCAAAAGGAATCAAAGAGGGAAGACAGAGTCTATGATAACTTGAGCATCCCAAAATACTCAATGAAGCTCAGTGGAAAGCTGAAAGTGTTGATTTGAGAATAGCAGCTAATATTGAAAAAGTTTTATCTAATCAAAGAGTGGGTGACTGATAAGGGTCTGCAGTACAGATTTGAATCAGAGGGCCAGAGATTTAGCTCAGTGGCTCTGGCGCCTGCCTAGCAAGCACAAGGTCCTGAGTTTGATCCCCAGTAAACACATACAACAATACTGGATGTAGTGACTCATACACACCAGCAATCAGTACCACATACCACGATGTCAGGCATGATGGCTCACGCATATAATCCCTGCACTTGGGGGTCAGAGGCAGAAAGACTGCTGAGTTTGAGGCTTGCCTAGGCTACATAGTGAGCTCAGGGCCAGCCTGAACTACAAAGTGAGATCCTGTCTAAAAAAAAAAAAAAAAAGATTTGAATCAGAACTGCCTGAGAGAGTCCCTTGAATTCTAAATTAACTAACTCAAACCCCTGCCAGGAAAAAGCCCCACATTGAGAAGAAACTTCTGGGAACATAAATTAGATTGAGCATTACATAAAACAAGAGAGATAAAGGAAGGACCAAATGGGAAGACCATCTGAGGGAGGGAGAAGGAATAGAGGGTAGAGACCTCCACAAGTGTGCAGCCATGTTGTGAACATTCACAACAACAACAGGAGGGGCCTCTAGACAATCAAAGCTAGAATCTTGTACAGCAACGTCTCATAGTGATTCAGAGAAACTAATTCCATATAAAAAGATCCAATAGAAAACTATGAAAGTCAGATAGAATAAAAAGTTATATAGGAAAAAAGATAAAAATTGTAGACGCACATCTCTACAGATCATAAATATGCCTCCCAAAATATGCCAGCAAAATAAATGAACTCGCAGCCTATTTCTTTTCTTTTCTTTTCTTTTTTTTTTTTTTTTTGAGACAGGGTCTCGCTTTGTAGTTCAGGCTGGCCCTGAGCTCACTATGGAGCCCAGGCAAGCCTCGAACTCAGCAATCCGCCTGTCTCTGCTTCCCAAGTGTTAGGATTACAGGCGTGAGCCACCACGCCCGGCACTGTGGTATGTGGTATTGATTGCTGGTGGGCGTGAGTCTTCACGCCCAGCATTGTATGTGGTTACCAGGGATTGAACTCAGGACCTTGTGCTTGCGAGGCAGGCACCGGAACCACTGAGCTAAACCTCTGGCCCGACACAGCCTATTTCAAAGCAAAATAAAAAGCAACCTAAATTATAGCTAGAAAAACTCAGAATTAAGATGATTAAGTTCAGAGGTGTTAGGAATAAAAAGGGAAAAATCATCTTAGGAAAATTAAAAGAATAGAGGACATTAACTCAGAAAACAATTTTTAAGAGAAGTAGAAAGTATAAATGAAAAAAGATTATATCAAAAGAAAGAAAACAGAGAATTAAGAAGGATTTTAGAATAAGTAACAAACATAGAAGACAGGCAAAGAAGATCCAACATTTATATAATAAGAATTTTTAAAACAGAAAACCAAAACAAGAAATAGAACAAAAACCAAAAGCAACAACTCAAAATCAGTTTTCTGAAATTAATGCCATAAATATAATTTAATGAACTATATATAGAAAGTCAAAATTAAAATATATCCTGGTAAATGTTTAAATTTTAAAGGAAAATATAATCTCTTTAACATTCAGACAAAAAGTTAAAGTACTGATAAAGGAGAAAAAAATCAGACTATTATCATATTTTTAATAGCCACATTTTGTGCCCGGAGGATAGAACCAGGGAAAACTGACAAGGCAGACAGTCAGGAGGATCCCTGGTAACAGACATGGGGTGTGGAAGAGAGAAGGAAGTCAGACTGCTTGGGCACCTGAGTGGCCATTTGATGATACTGGGTGGACTGTGATAATGAATACTTTGTACATTTTGTGTTTTAAATGTGTACTCACAATGGAAGAGCTGAAAAAGCAACTAAGGAATATGGTATTGGGGGTCTAGGTTAGAAATGGTCAGCACAGAAAAGTGATCTGAAGTCACTATACTGGAAATGTAAATTAAATTGAGATACTGGATAAAACCAGGAGGGAGGCGGGGAGAGAATATACCCTACTCAAAGCTTCACATTAGCTTTTGACAAAAACGCAAACCCCTTGTAACATGGTAATTTTGATATGTGAACTTCATTGGATTAGGAAATGGCTAGAAGATCGGTAAAGCAAGCTCCTGCATGCAACTCAGGGTCTTATGGAAGTGTGACTTCAGGGTCTATGGCGAGGCCCTTGCCCCTTCTTCACTGATGCTGTTCCACTGCCCTGCTTCCTGGCTGCCATAAACTACACAGCTTTTCTCTGCTATGCCTTCCACCATGATATTCCTGCCTTACAGCTAGTCAACTATAGACAGAATCTCCTGAAACTAGGAGTTAAATTACACTTCTCCTCCTATGAATTGTAGACGAAGTATATTGTGTTTCAGGGACAAGAAAGCCAGCTAATACAGCTCTCATGGACAACACAGCCCTTCATGCAGCTCTCATCTTCTCTCTTTTCTTTCCTGCCTCCAAGTTTCGCTATCCCTTGAATAACCTCATTCCCATCTCAGGCCCTTGGCACCACTTCCCCCATTCCCATGGTATGTGCCACTCCAATTTAGCTTGCTACAGTGCTAACTCCTCTGAGACTTTTTTTCTTTTGAGGCAAATTCTCATTATGTAGCCAAGGCTGACCTCAAACTGGCAATCCTCTTGTTTCAGCTTCCTGAGTACTAGTTTGTGTTGTTTTGTCCAACTCTTCACATACATTGTCTATCATCCTGTCCAAACTATCTTCCCCAACTCCAGACCTCCTTTTCATTTTCACTCTCTAATGCCTTGTTCCGCTTCATTGACCCTGGATAGTACATTGTTAGCTCCAGTTTCTATTAGTGCAAAACTTAGTGACTCACACATCCATTTCACTGAGTAGATAAATTCCATGGCTCAGGAAATTGAACAGGTCATGGAGATCTCAGGAAACTGAACATGTCTCTGGTCCTGGATATCTGGGGCTTCAGCAGAGGTTACCTGTCATCTGAAGCCTAGGATCATCTGGCCTGTCCACTTAAGCACCCAGAATCTGGCTGGGCTCGGGTGACCCAAAGATCCAGATTGCTGATAAGGTCCCATGAGGCCTTTCACATTGGCTTAGCTTCCTCATAGCACAGCCACCTCAGGATGGTCAGACTTCTCCTTTAGGTACAGAGATCTAAGAGGGAATGTCCTCTCAAACAAGGTAGATTCCACATGGCTTGCAAGATGTAGTTTTAAAAGTCTGACAGTGTCACATCACCCATATTTACTGGTCAAAGCACTCTCAAGTCTATCAAGAGAAGAGATATAGATCCCATCCTTTAATTTGAAAAGAAGTAAAGAATCCTGGTGCCATGTTCTGCCACACTGTCCATGACATCTTCTCAGTGTTGAACTCCTCCTCTCCACTCTGCTGTCAGATGCCTGTTGAAAGAAATAATTTTCTCCCTGAGGTCTCTCTTTGGACCAGTGAATGTCTATCTTGTTTTTATTGACTTCCCCTGCCCTAGAGAGGACTCTGTATTCTCAGCTGCTGATACATATTTCAAGTCTTTACCAGGTATAATATCTTGATTATACAAAATGGGGGACACACTTGTTTTCTCTTTATGGTGGGGTTTCTCAACATGTCAACCTCTCCACCCTAATGGATGCTCCATCCCCATTTTACAACCTGGTCCCTGTTAATTCTCTGTAACCTCTTGTCAAGACTTCTTAATGGGATGAAATATCTTTCTAAGTATCAAGAAAACCACAAAAATACAACAGACGAATTATTAAACAAGGTCACAGTGGCTTCCTCACATTTGGTTGAAAATAAATGGACAAAGAAAATGAGTTCCAGACCCAGCTGAGTTTTCTGTGTAGAAAGAAATGCTTCTCCTTCTACCATCAAAGCCCCTTAAAAATGCCACCAAGACTGTTGAATAACCCTCACTTGAGACAGGAAACCACATGATTTGATGCCCGTAGACTCACCCTTTGGCTGGAGCGGGCCAGACTCAGAGGAGGGTGGCACACTTCTGACACAGAGTATCTGATTCTAGAAGCTTCATAGGTCACTGACCAACAAAAATTTCCCTCAGATTAAACTTGAGGCTGGCCGGGCATGGTACTGGTAGTGTGTGTGTGTGTGTGTGTGTGTGTGTGTGTGTGTGTGTGTGTGTATTGAGTGAGGCCAAAAAGAGACAGCAACCACATCCCAGAGGAGGTCTAGTGAACCAAAACAAAAGCAAGAGAATGGACAGACCCAAATCCAGATCCCACACGTGGGCTAGGACATGGTGGGGCTGTCTGAATGCAGTTCCCAGACAGAACCCTAGGGCGATGAATCAGTTTCCATGGACACTGAGGGGATAAAGAGTCTGCAATAGAGACAGAGCATATAAATTCCAGGATGGCTGTGAGAACTGGTCACAGGCGGAAGTGGGTGGGGGCCGGGTGGAGCGTGTGGCAGGGGAAAGCCACCATGAATCCCCCGTCTAGACAGTGGGCCCAAGACACCAGAGAGAAGCCAACTGTGCAAAAGCAAAGGCATGTTGGGGAGAAGTGTGTTGACCATACCTCTGAAATGACAGGTTGTGCTACTCAAATCAGCTGCTGCAGGAAAGTCTTTTGAAATCACACAGAGGATAACAAATAGAGACAATAAAAATAAAAGACAAATGGTAACTGAAATAGGAGTCTTCTTTTTGGTCCTGTAAATCAAAGTCAATTATAAATAACGTCTACATTTCAAAATAGCAGGGATTTGCAAGTTCTAAAAGAAAGCCCCTATACACAATAATGCTGTTGTATCATGTCATAAAAGCAATATCTAGTTAGTCTCACAGTATTCGGGATTCTCAATCATCAGTTATAACATTGACACTGGTGATTGCAAGTGACCCATGCCTGGGCAAAAGGAGAGGATTTGGCCAGCACGGTATCGTATGATGACACTTTGAAGAGATCACATTTTTTTCCTTTTTCCCTCTCACTCTACTGCTTAAAGAGAGGGCCCAATTCTTCTGAGACTATAAATACCCTATAAACACCTGGGGGAATTTGGCTGCTTTGACTAATGACAGGGACTGATGTTCCAGGTTCTTTTCTTTCTATCAGAGCACTTTTACATACATGATTTTAAATGGTACACACAGACCATGTGAAGTTAGCAGGGTGTAACTCAGTCCAACATGCTTAGCCAGATCTCTCAGGCTGCCTTGGAGAGAGAAACCATTTGAGAGGAAATAGAAACACTATCCCTCCCTGACCTTTCTCTGAACCAAACCCTCTTTGTCCTCCAAGATAAAAAAGTTTTGTGGCCTAAGGGCATAAGTGCCCCTTCCGTGGCTTGGACCATCCAGTAGCAGGGCTTTGGTCAGGGAGGGAGAAAAGGTAGAGGAAAGAGACTCAGTCACCTGATCTGGGACCTGTGGATGGTTTGGGGCCAGAAGTTCTGGGGGCTCCCTTCCCAGAGGGACTAAGAGTCATTCCACAGAATGCATCTGCATATCAAGTGGACAACTCGGACAGAAGATTGTGTCCTGTACTAAGAAGAGAAGCCTCACACAAGGCTGGGTGGTTCTCAGTAGGAACATCCCTGGGGCTGTGACATAATGTCTCACTGGCTCACTTTCTGATCCTGGTGCAGCAAAACTGTCCTTGTTTCCTCTGAGTAAAACCAGCATCCCCCCAACCCTCAGTGCAAATCGTTCAGCCACCCCACAATAGCCAAACACTTGGAAGCTCTAGTGGGACCTGAACATCCAGGGGTGGTAGGAACATGGGCTCCCTCTCTTGTCTATGGGGCCAGAGGGTAATATGTTAGGTCACCCCTGGCCAGCTGGGAGTAGACATCCCTCATGTGCCTTATTTTATTTTACTTTACTTTAGTTTACTTTACTATTTTATTTTATTTTTTTTTGTGACAGGGTCTCACTTTGTAGTTTAGGCTGGCTCTGAACTCACTCTGTAACCCAGTCAAGCCTTGAACTCACAGCAATCCTCCTGCCTCTGCCTCCCAAGTGCTGGGATTATAGGTGTGAGACATCATGCCGGCATTGTGGTATGTGGTTCAGGGACTGACTCAGGACCTTGTGCTTGCAAGGCAGATGCCGGAACCACTGAGCTAAATCCCCAGTCCAGGCCTTATTTTATTTATCATTTTTGTAGTGTTAGGGATGGAACCCAGAGCCTTATACATGCTAAGCTAGCACACTACCCTCAGTTCTTTACAGTGATGAAAACTTTGGTGGATGTTGCTGGTGTTATGAGATTTCTGGCTCTTCTTCAAAATTGAAATGATCATGAAAAGTAAACATTTTAAATTGATTCAAGATACTGAGACACCACAACAGCATGACTGAAGATACTCCCTAGAGAGGACTTTCAGAGCTCCTTCAGAGAGTGGAAAGAATGATGGAAAAGGGGTGTTTAAGTAAAAAGGAAGTGTTCTGAAGAGGATTAATACTGATAATGCCTTTTACTCTAATAATTTTTAAATAATATTTAAACAACCACAGTGTTTTTTAGTCCCACTTTGTATGCAAAGACCACCTCTAAAGGCTCATCTCCTACTGTCCTTCACTCTGTCTCCCTGCGGAGCTGCCAGCACCAGGGCTCTGCTACAGTTCTTCACAGCATGGAGGGGTCAGGAGAGATGGCCAGGGATTGCTGCGGGGGAGCAAGGCTCTCCTGGAACGGGGAAGGTTCTTCTGCAATAGGCTCTGGCCTCAGACACCCAGCCAGCTCCTCTTAGGCACCTTCTGCCACATGCTGCTTCACTTGTGGGATTTCTGTCACCGTCAGCCTCGGAGGGTCTGTGTCCACCCACCAGGCTTCCTGTCCCTCGCTTGCTCGCTGCTAAAGTCAGCCAGCACCTAGGAGGGGACACCCCCCCAGTCTGCACAGGACACTCACACTTGACACTGTCCCCAGGATCCTGGAAGGCTGATCACACTAACAACAACAGCAAAATGTTTGCAAGCTCTTCAGATATCTAGCCCTATGCTTGGATATCTCCCTTCAAGGCTTCCAGCCACAGGGATTTTGATATTTCTGGTTTGTTAGCCACACACTGTGGTCCTGTCATGGTAGCTGCAGTAGACTGGCATGGAGAAAAGACAGACCCTGTGGTCCTGAAAATAATGACCACAGGAGAGTCCAGACTGGCAGGAATGCTCACCCACCTGACCCCTAGGACTTGGGGTTTTTGTCCGGGAAGTCAGCCTTTTAGTTCATTACAGTCCACAAATGTTCCTCTTCATAGTTTGGTTCACAAACAGAAGTATCCAGCAAAATTTTGCTTCCACTCCCAAACTCTGCACTGGTGATGAATGCGACCTTGGCTATCTTTCCTGTACAAATATGAGCACAGTCACCTTCCCCACTCTGGCATATGCCTTCCTCTGGTCAGGATTGTGGTTGCAAACAGACCTATACCCACTTGCCATGAAGTTTTTTGGGGCTGCATGTATCTTTTAGCACACACAATACTGCACAGTATTCTTCAATCCAGCATTGCTCCAAGGAAAGTACAGAGCAAGCATGATGTTAAAAAGAAAGCGCAAGCTGATAATGATAAGGAGAAGACTTTGAAGCAAATAACCATTGAATTGAAGAAAACAGCAGAAAAGCATGAGCATGGTATTCGTGTGACTGAACTGGCCTCAGAGTATAAGATGGTAAAGTCAACGATCCTAATTAGCTATTTTGAGGAATAAAGATGCCAGCAGAGGAGCTGAATTGGGAAAAGGAGCACTAATGTCAACCAAGCCAAGGACACAAGTGCTGGGAGAAGTGGAGAAACTTTTGTGTGTGTGGTTGAATGAGAAACAGCTGGCAGGTGATAGCATTAGTGAAGCTATGATCTGTGAAAAATCCAGGAAATTACACAATGATTTATGCCAAAACAACAACAACAACAACAACAACAACAACAATAAACCTCTACATGTGCAGCAAGTGATGAATTGAAAGCTGGTAGAGAGTATCTTGATAAATTCTGTAAGAGAAGTGGCATCCACATGGGATAACACATGGTGAGGCTTCCCGTGCTGCAGAAGCCAAGGCAGAAGCCTACAAGAAAGAATTTGCAGAGTTCATGAAGGCAGAGATACATTGCTCAACAAGGTTTCAGCTGCGATGAAACAGGACTCTTCTGGAAGAAAGTGCTCCATCATGCAGGAGGAAAAGGCACTGCCAGGACTCAAGGCCATGAAGGACAGACTGACCCTTTGGCTGTGTGTGAATGGAAGTGCCGATCTGAAAATGAAGCCAGTCCCGGTGCCCCACCCCCAAACCCCTCGAGCATTCAGTTAACAGAATGTGGACAGCGCCAAGGTCCCTGTCATGCGGGGACCAATGTAAAAGCTCGGGTCACAAGGCAATTGCTCATGAAGTGGGTGTGCGAGGTGTTCAGATCGTCTGTTAAGAACTATCTTTCTGGGGATGGAGATTTAGCTCAGTGGTTCCAGCGCCTGCCCCGCAAGCGCAAGGTCCTGAGTTCAATCCCTCATAACCACACACAATGCTGGGCATGAAGACTCACGCCCACCAGCAATCAATACCACATACCACAGTGCTGGGCGTGGTGGCTCACGCCTGTAATCCTAGCACTCGGGAGGCAGAGGCAGGAGGATTGCTGAGTTTGAGGCTTGCCTGGGCTAAATAGTGAGCTCAGAGCCAGCCTGAACTACAAAGCGAGACCCTGTCTCAAAAAAAAAAAAAAAAGAACTATCTTTCTGGCAGCCAATGATCTGGAAGGTTTCTTCTTCTGATGGACGATGCCATCAGAAGACACCCTCTGGCCCGGGTAATGACTGGATGCTCATTATGACTTCATAAAGGTCAAGCTCCACCCACACATGCAGCACAACATAACACCTCTTCCTGAGCCTATGGATCATCAAATGAATTGCACTTTCAAAAAGCTGTACGCAAACAGGCTCTTCACCAAGAGTTTTAATGTCGCTAAAGAGACATCTTGGACTCTGAAAAAGTTCTAGGAGAAACGTTTCAATTTCCTCCACTGTATCAACCTCAGTAATGCAGCCTGGGAAGATGTCACGTACCAGACCTCAAACTCAGCCTGGAGGAAACTGGACAGAATGTGTCACTGAACGTGACTTTGAAGGGTTTGATATGCAGGTAGGAAAGGAGATGGTATCCGTGGGCAAGAATATGAATCTGGACAGTGATGGTCCAGACACAGAGGAGATATTGAAGGTCATAAGGAGGTGCTAATGAGGGAAGAACTTGCTGAACTCCAGAGTGAGCGGCAGAAGGCACTTGAAGAGCATTCCACCGAGGAAGAGGGAGACAAAGGAGGTTACACCCACAACATAACTGAATCTGATGAATGATAATATGGCTCTCATTTCAAGAGAGTTATGCAGCACAAGAAGAAACAGGTGACATTAGAGACATTTCTTTTTTTATTAAAATTGACCTTGATCTTCTCAATGTCCTTATGGAGGGGATCTCTCCCTCCAAACCATAACCTCTTCCCCACCCACCTTCCAGTCCTCCATGACAAAAATTGCCTCAAGCAAGATTAGTGCTCCCTCTCTTCATACTGTATGGCACTATATTTTGTTTCATATTTTTGTGGCTAAAAATATACATGTGGTTCAGAATGAATTATCCTTATTTATATTGAACTTTTGGGGGAAATTTAATTTTGGTTCGCAACCAGTTCAGATTGCTACCAGTTTGAATTATATTTTTGAAGTACCACTGTGTTGTGAAGCAGATATGATAGAAAAATATGCTAGAAGTGAAAATTTTTAAAACTTTATTACAGTACAAGCACATTGCTATTAATTCCCTTCAGAATATTCACTCTACTTTCAAACATACTTATTGCATAATTCTTGTCACTTTCTGAAGCAGCTCTGAAATTTCTTTCTTGTGAACGTCTTTAGTTTGTGCTGTCATGGCTGCTTCCATGCTCTGAAACAATTTGAGATGTTTCCTGCCCACTTTGACATGGAGGAAGAGCCAGCAGCTGCACTAGATGGCACTCCACTCAGTGTTCACTGTGCTTTTCAACTACACCTCACAAACACATAAACGATGGGGACCCAGGACGGGAGTTGTCGGAGACCCCAGCGGCAGGCCACCCCAGCCGGTTCCTGAGAGGGCAGCAGAGCTTGGGGCCTCCTTTGCTCTTTGGCAAGCCCTGTCACCTCTAGGACAGCAAAGACAGCACCTGGGCACTAACTCAGAAGCACAGAATAGTCCAGAGGCAGTGCCAAGCCCAGGATTTCTTGGAGCATAGAATAGGCACGGTACCCACTGTGCAACCTGCCTGTATTGCTCAGGAGAAAAAAATAGCATCATAAGAGTGAATGGTGGCACGAGTCTTGGTGGCCACGTGAAAGAAAAACCAGTGGCCAAACTGCTAGGCTAATGGGTCTATGTGACTACTTGTGACACTGAACATGGGTCTCAGCTCTGGAGAAAACCACTTCAGTCCCCCATCTACATGTGGGGCATAGGTACCCTGTGAGGTAAGATGTCCAAAGTCTCTCAAAGGCCACTGCACTGGGGACACAAGCAGACAGTGAGTGATACTAGTCCCTCTGCTCTATGCCCTCTACCACCTTCCCTCTGTTATGGCAGAGGATAAACACTGCTGTTCCACTGAGGCAAGCGTCCAGCTAGGATCTTAAACTCAGCACAAGGAACAAACTAAACTGGCTTGGATGGGAAGACACTTTATTTGTAAGTGGGGTTATGGAGATCATAGAAACCTGCTCAAAGTGATGGGCAGGCAGTAAGTAGTCTTTGGAAAGATGGAAGGCCAATGAGGCCTTTGTTCTTGGCTTTTTTATTGGCTGCCAAGGGCTGTTTCCCCTACCTGGAATTTGCCATAATTTGATTGGCTCTCTGGTCTGCCTTTGGAGTAAAATGGATACTTCTGCCTATCTCTTTTTTGGGGAGGTGGCTTTTTGCGATCTTTCTTTTTTTCTTATTTATTTATTTATTTATTTATTTATTTATTTATTTATTTATTTATGATAATGGGAATTGAACTCTCCCCAACTCTGTAACATTTTTTTGTCTGTTTATTATCTCTGGGATGATCAGCTGACTAGTTAGGTTGGGCTTTATAGAAGATTATCTTAGAGTTAGTCAGGCGATAGTAACCCTAGAGTGAATGAATATTTTGCAAAGTAAGGCAGTCCCCAACCCCCATCTCTCCTGCATTTTTATTGGAAGTGGAAAGGCATGACTACCTTAGCTTCTTGGCTTTGTCTATTTGGCTCAACCCCCTTTCTCTCTCTCTCTCTCTCTCTCTCTCTCTCTCTCTCTCTCTCGACCCCTCTCTGTCTGTTAGCTCCCTCTCTCTGGTAAGTCCCTAAGTCACCTGAATTATTCTGTGTCGTTTTTCAATCTTTTTTTTTCCCTTTATTCTGTCCTTGTCCTTGAGATTGTTTCCTAGGAAATATTTTTACTAGGGTTTTAACTCTTTTTTTTTTTTTTTCTTTTTTGAGAGAGGGTCTGGCTTTGTAGTTCAGGCTGGCTCTGAGCTCACTATGTAGCCCAGGCAAGCCTCGAACTCAGCAATCCTCCTACCTCTGCTTCCTGAGTGCTGGGATGACAGGCGTGAGCCACGATGCCTGGCACTGGCACTGTGGTATGTGGTATTGATTGCTGGTGGGCGTGAGTCTCCACGCCCAGCATT
>PVIC010028780.1:0-22981 GCA_004025085.1 Thryonomys swinderianus
CCGCATACCACAATGCCGGACGTGGTGGCTCACGCCTGTCATCCCAGCACTCGGGAGGCAGAGACAGGAGGATTGCTGAGTTTGCGGCGGCTTGCCTGGGCACCATAGTGAGCTCAGGGCCAGCCTGAACTACAAAGCGAGACCCTGTCTCAAAAGCAAAAAAAAAAAAAGAAAAAGAAAAAAAGAAAATGAAAGCTAGGTTGTTTACATTATAATGTTTTTGTTGAACATTGAATAATATAATTTATATTAATATGAATTATATTAATATATTAATATTTATATTATGATTATATCATAACAAGATGATTTATATTAAGCACCTAGGATTGATTATAGCTCATAAATGATATTGAATGAGTAACTTACATAAGCATTGTAAATGAAATATGTGAAGATATTTTTATAATAATTTCCTAATAAAAATATTTTGGTTGAAAAGAATTAAGAAAATTTAAAATTACTACAACGCATCTTGTCCAAAATTTGATGGAAAATTTTCCTTTATTTTGTACATATTAACTTAAGTTTTTCTAACATGCATATTTTTGGAGAAAATCACATGTTTTGAACATATGTTTATTTGCTCTCGTTTTATCTTTTTTTTTTAAGTTCTGCCAATTGAACTCAGGGCCTTTGTATTGAGCTACATCACTGGCCCTTATCTATTTTTTTATTGAGGGACAGGACCTCAGTAAATTGTTGACTAGGCTGAACTTGAACTTGTAACCCTTCTATCCCAGCCTCCCAGCATACTGGATTTACAGGTATGTGCCACCACACTTGAAGGTCTGTACTTAGTATATATTAGAGAATGAGGCAATGAATTCTGTATTTATTTGGAAAGCAAGAAACAAGTTTAATGTATAAAATATAAATAAAGTTCCACTTTTGCAATACAAATTTATAATATATGCATTTATAATATATGTTTTGATATGCATGAAAGTTTTCTAGGAGGATATCCAAGGCATTGGTAAGCATTTGTCTCCTGGGAGGAAAGACACTGGGGTCACCGCGGGGTAGCCTTCACCATGGTTTCAATTTTTATTGTGCCGCGTGTTAGGTTACAATTTGAATACAGCTGATCACTAAGAAATAACTCTCTGTTAAGCTTGAAAAATACTAACAATGTCGGTAAGTCTGTTTTAAATCTTTCATATTTCTAATTGTATATTACACAGTTCTCAGCAGCAATGAAATATTGAATGTGGTACTTCATAAATACTCATTCAGGGGGAAATATAAAGACTGTTCATAAGACATCAGATAGGGTAAAATTACAGTGTCCTGTTCATGACCAGTGCACGATGGAGTCCAAAATCTCTAATGCTCAATACCAAGATCAAAAGCCTACGCTGAAACGAAAGAGATGGCAAAAGTGAGGTCAGTGATCTGAATTATGTTCTGAGAGATTCCCGTGCAAAATGAAAAGTAAATTAAATATTGAAAGCAGATGGCCAGAAAACCTTGTATACAGTCCACGGCTTGTATAACATAGCTTCTTACTATCTCAACAGGGTAAGCAAATTTATTCGAAAGGGTTTTTCAGTGATTTTTATTCTTAGTAAAAGATGGTGAAGTTTCAAAGAGAGACAAGAAAGCTGATTTTAAACAAAATTTAAAATGGAAATGGGTTACATGTCATGTTGGAATTCTTAATAACTGGGGAAGCTATTATTTTTTAGCAGTTGTATTTATCTTTTGCCTTTATGGAAGGGTGTGGAGAAGAAAGCCTATGGAGGCAATAATGAAAATTCTTCAGTATTTAAATATTATTATTATTATTTGCATACTGGGGATTGAACTCAGGACCTTGTGCCTGTGTGGCAGGTGCGATACCGCTGAGCTAAATATCTGGCCCCTCATTAATTCCTTTTGGTCCATTGACCTTTTTTCAGGTACCAATCATCCTCGGTGTCATTCCAACTGGTTTATATGTTAAATATATCGAATGCCGAGTACTTACACAGATGCAAAAGTTGGACCATATTATTTATGGGCAGCAATTATTTGTGGTCAGCAATCATTTATGAAAGGTTTACTATCTGCCGAACAGTATACTAGATGTTTGGAATACAAAACAAAACAAAACAAAACAAAACAAAACAAAACAAGCACAAGGCATTTCTTGACTTTTTAGTGAACTTAGCATCAAATAACAAGACTACTGTCTCCATGTGCAATATCATGAAGTAAGCAAGCCGTGAGCATCTGAGGTCCCACTGGAAAACATCGATTTTGTCTTAGTGACTGAGACAAAATGGAGTTGCAGAAAGCCTTGCAAGATGTCGTCTGAATGATATTGATATTCCTACAGTGCTCAAATTCACCACTGCGTTTTGCTACATATATACACTTTGTCCAAAAAAGTCATTTTAGGATAGTTTTCATTTTACAGAAAAATGGCCAGAGTATTGCTGGATGTACAGTGCGTCTGTGCCTGCTTGCTCTTAGCCTCCTACATGAGCATGGTGCATTTGTTAGAACCAGTGAAGCTGCTACACTACTGGAATGTTCACGCCTTGTTCAAAATTCCTTGGCTGTGAACGAATGCACGTTTGTTGTCCCAGCGTCCTCTTCAGGTTAGCGCATTAGTCAGTCACACATCCTTAGGCTCCTCTTGCTCTTACAATTTCTCAGACATCTCTTACTTTTTTAAGATCTTGAGAGTTTTCAAAAGTATCGATCAACTATTTTGCAGAATGACTCTCTTTGGGGAGCCAACCGATGTTTTTTCAAGGTTAGCCTGAGGTCATATGGTTTTGAGAGGAAGACAAGAGGTAAAGGGCCTTACCCATCATGTCGGACGCATGCGCGGTGTGCACTGTCAACATGACTCAATAGTGTTGATGTTGATTTATAGCTCCTGGATGAGGGAATTTCTGTCAGATCTCTTTGGTATAAATTATTCCCCAAATCTTTTCTAAAATGTACTTCTGAAAATAACTCATTATTGTACAGCCCATTCGTTAGCACTGAAGATGTACTCTTCACTTCTATGATGAATTCATTGAAATGCTTCTTGGAAGATTTGCCTATCGGTGGCATTTATTTACACTATCATCTTTTTATCTGAGTAAGAGCTTGCAGGCCTTTGCTGTTTAGGTTGAGTTATAATTCAATATCAAATTTTAAGTTTCTTGATTAAATATCCCGGTTTGGGCCATTGAGAGCTCTTTCAATTATGTTAGTGTCCCTTTAATTCAATTTCATTTATTGTGGGGTTTTTTTTTGTTGTTTTTACATTTTCTTACTTTCTGCAAGATGATCCTGATTCATCTTGTTTGGATTCCGTTTTCTCGGCAGCTTTGCACCATTCTGTTTTTTCACTCTTTAGATGACAGTCATCCTAACCAGGCATGAGGATATCTTTTTCTTTCTTTTTTTTTTTAGACAGGGTCTCACTTTGTAGTTCAACTGGCCCTGAGCTCACTATGGAGCTCAGGCAAACCTCAAACTCAGCAATTTTCCTGTCTCTGCCTCCCAAGTGCTGGGATGACAGGCATGAGCCACCATGCCCGGCACTGTGGTATGTGGTATTGATCGCTTGTGGGCGTGAATCAACATGTCCAGCATTGCATGTGTTTACCAGGATTGAACTCAGGAATTTGCACTTGTGAGGCAGGTGCCAGAATTACTGAGCTAAATCTCTGGCCCGACGATATCTTACTGTGATTCCAATTTACACTTTCCTGATGGCTAATGATACTCAGCATTTACCACACTTGAAAACCATTTATACTTTTTCCTTTGGAGAAATGTACTCAGTTCATCTTGAAGTAAGATCGGTCGTTCTTTGTTAATGAACTTCATAAATATCCTATATATAGAGATGAGTTCTTTTCAAGTGAATAATTTATATAAATTTTCCTCCATTTTGTAAATTGGCTCTTCATTCTACTGATAGTTTATCTTGAAATGCATGTTAGTGGTTTGATATTCTCACAACTGCCTATTTTTGTTGCCTGTGTTTAAAGTTATGTCTAAAATATCATCTTGATAATGTTTTGAAATATTTCCCCTAGTATAGTGGTATTATTATTATTATTATTTTATTTTGGGAGAGGGTCTCACTTTGTAGTTCATGCTGGCCCTGAGCTCACTATGTAGCCCAGACAAGCCTTGAATTCAGCAATCCTCCTGCCTCTGCCTCCTGAGTGCTGGGATTATAGGCTTGAGCCACCAAACCCGGCATTTGTGGTATGTGGTACTGATTGCTGGTGGGCATGAGTCGCCACACCCGGTATTGTTGTATGTGGTTACCAGGGATCAAACCAAGGACCTTGTGCTTGCTAGGCAGGCACCCGAACCACTGAGCTAAATCTCTGGCTCCCAGTGGTTTCATTTGTAAGACTCACTATTTGACATGTGATAAGGGTCAGAAAGGTTTGATCTTCTCTATATGTAGATATTCACTTTGCTCCCTTGCATGCCAGTTCTTCCTCAGGCCGTTCTTTCAGGAATTCATAAAAAGCTAAACACATCCCCAAATCTCCCATGTCCAAATAATATCACAGTGCAAGTTTGGGCTTCAACATAGGAATTTTCGATCTAGGACTCTCACAAACATAGAGTCAATAATGTAATATTTCATAGTAGAAGATCCAAATATTCTAAAATTGATACATATATAAGCAAACCTGCTATTTCCCCTTTAGATGTTCTTTAAGAGCTACTGGACTTTGAATACTCTAGAAAAGTTTGCCATAAATTTGAAAGATTTTAGTATGCCTTGTATCACTATTATGTCCATTACAGTAGAGAGAAGATAAATGATTTTCTGTATACATCCTTTTATTTACATTTATCTACCATGCCTCACATTTCTCCCAACCTTGGTTCAAAAGTACGAAAGCTACATGTGATGTCCAAATTTTGTTTTCTTCAGGGTTTTAAATGGTACCTACACCTTGAGCCAACGTATTGAAGATTTACTATTTCTACAATATCAGGTCATAAGGCAATGAAATATTTATTGAAAGAACAGAAAATGCAAAGGAGAAGGTTCTTGTTCTTTACCTCAAAATGTTATTCCTAAAAGGGAGAGGAAAAATTTACAGGAACAGAAACATATCAAGTCCTATGCATAACAGATCAACAAAAGTTAAGGCTATTTAATCTTTCAAATGATCTTAATTGATTTTGGGAATCAGTAAGCCGTGCACTAATTTTTAATGCTGAAACAGGAATATACATGAAAATATTAGGATAAAAATATGAAATAAAATTCCAAATGTTATGGAATCACATTCCATATGATAAATAGTTGGAAAATCAGGAAATATCAATTAATTTATGTAAACTTTTTTGGGCTTTGAAGGAGAGATAGGTGCAGGGATCATATTATTTTACCTTATTTCTATGTCTCAGTTCTTTACCTCAAAATTCTTAATCATATTTAAGGCAGATTAATATTTTCTAAAAATGTCCCAGTGAGGTACTCATTGTCTCTTATTGCACATAGGACACCCCGTTCTTGTTTTATTGTCTGTATCTTCCTGTGTACCGTCTCTAGTACATCAAGCATGCCTTGCACAGGGCTGTGACTACTTTTTGTTTCACCTAGTTCACATCCTTTTGTCCACCTTTGGGTTTGTGTAACTGCTGCCCTCAGAGGATAATGCCTACTCATCACAGGATGTTCTGCCTGGCACATTGGCATTTCTGTTCAGAACACACACCAAAGAAAATGCTTCCTTACACAGTGCTGCAATTATCTGGGTATCAATACATGTAAATAGATGCCTAGGAAAAAAGTGTGGGAAATCCAAACAGGTATGGTTTAAGCGGTTACTTGTGGAGAAAACTGATGTGCGGAAAGAATTAAAGGGGACCGGAGGGTTAGCTCAGTGGTCCCAGCGCCTGCCTCGCAAGCGCAAGGTCCTGAGTTCTATCCCGGTAACCATATACAATGTTGGGTGTGGAGATTCACGCCCACCAGCCATCAATACCACACACCACAGTCCGGGGTGTGGTGGCTCATGCCTGTAATCCCAGCACGCTCAGGGCCAGTTTGAACTACAAAAACGAAACCCTGTCTCAAAGAAAAAAAAAAAAAAAGAATTAAAGGGACAGGGACCCAAAATTTACCCCAGTTGTTCTGGCATCTGCCTAACAAGAGCAAGGTCCCTGATTCAATTCCCAGTAACCACACAACACTATCAGGTGTGGTGACTCACACCCACCACCAATCAGTACCACACGCCACAGTACTGGGTGTGATGGGTCACACCTGTAATCCCAGCACTCAGGAGGCAGTGGCAGGAAGATTGCTGAGTTTGAGGCTTGCTTGGGCTACATAGTGAGCTCAGAGCCAGCCTGAACTACAAAGTGAGACCCTACTTCAAAAAAAAAAAAAAAGGACATTATTGCTTATAACCATATACATTTATGACCTCTTACATTTTAGAGGATGAATACCAATTCATGGGTTACTTTTGTAATTTATTTTGTTAAAAGAAGTTTACTTTTAAAATTGTATTTTCAAAGAACACACACAGCTGGATCACTAGCCTATTTTTCGAACTAATTCACAAATATTTAGTATTTTCCTGTGATATATAGTTACATGGAGGAGAATGACATATGATTCAAAAGTAGTTTTAGTGGTTCTGAGTGACAGAGAACTATAAAGAAGTGATCTACACATGAGCTCTGTGCAGTCTAGGAACAAAGAGATGACACGAGTAGATGATAAAAGGCAAATAGTTTTGCAAAGAGATCTTACAGCATTCTACAGGCCACTGAACTCTGTTTTTCCATTTATTCAGTCATTCTGGCCATCCATATACATCACATATTTAGATCTAATTTTTTTATTTTTTTCTTGAGACATTGAATATTACAGAATATATATATGCTGTCATGTATTTATTCTTCTAATAATTTACATCATTCCCAATATTTTAACTATTATAAAATACACTTTCATGTAAATTCCTGTCCTCATGCTTTTGAGCATACACATGTTTATTTTTTTAGTAAAAAAAAATAGAAATGGAACATTGGAGTTTGTACATAAGCTTTATTGATTTTACAAGCAATTCTCAGAAAAAGGTTGAGATATCAATATTTATAATAGTGTCACATGAGGAAGTTATTTGCATTTAAGAGCAATAATACTCTACTAAATGCTTATTCATTAATGGTACATTGTATCAAGTATGGTAATCGGCCTTAAGAAAATGTTCTAGGGTTACAATGACGTGTATTATGTCATGCCCACCCAACACAATGCCCTCCTTGAAGTGGTTGCTTGGCAGACTATGAGCTTACTTCAGCCTCTCTTGTGTCTCATGCTATTTGCATATAATGTTGTGAATGAGCAATGCGAGTGAAACATAACAATATGAATACTCTATTTTGAAAATATCAGCAAAATACATACTATAATGTTCATTATTTAATGTATTGGGAATGTTATTACATAATATTAAATTACTAAAAGATGTGAATTTATTTGGGACATTATGTTTTCCTACGAATTCCTGGTATACATTTGTAAATGAAAAGAATTAAATTGGCATCAAAATTTAAGTAAAATATTTTGTTTACCTGATTCATATCTTGATACTGAAAGCTACAGAATTCGTCTGATAAAACAGGATGATCCCGTCGCACGGCACAAAATAGAGAGACAAATGAGACTGTCCTGTGTGTCTATGCAGTAGTGGCTGCCATCTCCTGTTGCTGGACAACTGAGGGTCGAAAAACCTGGGGTCAGTTCCGGTGCTGACCCCCCTTGCCCAGCACCATTTGCACAAACCCTTTCTCCCGATTGTCCAACTTGTTTTTATAAGAGTCCTACTTTTTTTTCCCAATAGTTAACATTAATGGGAACATAAATAACAAAATGTTAAAGGGATAAAACAGAGAAAAGAAAAATGTTTGTAGAAAAGAGAATCAAGTTCCTTAATCATGTCTAGTTTAATTGTTTTTCATAACTGGTTTAATAAGTTTCCAGGGAACCAAAGAGGGGGACACCTTTAATCCTAGCGTCACCCTGTGAATCAGTCTTACTGCCAACATCACAGAGTCTACATCTGGCCACCTCAGAAAAGCCCTACTATGACTCCAGGAGGCTTTGAGGGGACATCTAGACACGTGACATAACACCCTGTAAAATATCTATGTCCATTTAAAATGCAGCAAAAATATGTATGTCCATGTAATATCCAGCAAAATATCTATGTCAGAGTTTTCTCTGTGGTTCATTTAAGTCATTTACATTTACAGACTCAAGTCTTAAATCTCTCAAAGATTTTTGGATACATGACTATAATGTCATGCCCCAAAGCCTGAGAACAAATGTTTCTGAATCCTCACTATATACTGGAAGTCATGTAGGAAGCTTTGAAAACCATATTTAGAATCTGGTCCTGATCGTACGTGCCTGTAATCCCAGCACTGGGAGGCTGAGACAGGAGAACTTCCATAAAATTAAGACAAACCTGTGATACATGATGAGTTCAAAGTCAGTGTTGGCTACCCAGCGAATTCCAGTGCCGCCTTGACTACTCATGAAGATCCTGTTTAAAAAAGAAAAAAATGCCGAGTGTGGTGGCTCACGCCAGTCATCCCAGCACTCGGAAGGCAGAGACAGGAGGATTGCTGAGTTTGAGGCTTCCCTGGGCTCCCTAGTGAGCTCAGGGCCAGCCTGAACTACAAAGCGAGACCCTGTCTCAAAAAACAAAACAAAAAAAAGATAAAAAAAAAAAAAAACAGAAATGAAAAAGTTCCAATTTCCAATTATGGCCCATATGTGACATGGTCTGAGGTGGCATCTTGGAATGGCTATATTTACCAACTCTATGTTTCATTTTCATGTATAGGAACAACACATCACTGAAGTTTTGGGGGAGAAAACACTGAAATGACACCTGGGTTGAATCAAAGTTAGAACCAAGAGGCGGCCCAGGGATCTCCATCTAAAGGAATTGTTCTAGTGAATGAGGAGAGATTATTGGAATTACGTTTTAGTGGCAGATTTGGAAATTTAGTATCTTTTCACTTCCTTGTTGCTAGGCCGAAATATTTGACACCTACAAAGTGGGTAGAGAGGAGGTTTGTTTTGGCTCATGGCTTAGAACTTTCATGCCATCTTTGACAGGCTCCAGTGCACAAATGTCACTGTGGGAGGGCCTGCCACAGGGAAAGCTGCTGAGGTCATGGTAAGCAGCTGAGAGAAGAGGGAGGAGCCAGGCAGGGACAGACATACCCTTCCACATCATGGGGCCAGTAAACCATTTCCCTTTCCAAGCCCCACCTCCTAACAGCGCTCACATGCTGAATTCATTAGCGGATTTGATGAGTGGAACACAATGCTCCCTTGATCCGACTGCATTCCAAATGCCCCACCTCTGAGCAAAAGAATTGGAAGGTACATGGTAGATGTGACTTAGGAATCGCATAATAAATAGGATGCCAAAAATGTAAGCTTTTAAAGATAGAGTCAACCATTGGAAACCTTTCCACTCAAAGTTCAGCAAGGTTAGTAGATTTAAGAAGACACAGTTTAGTGTGTTCTATTAGCTATGAATACAGGTATCCATATCATTGTAAGATTGTTAGGAACCTAGAACAAGCTAGAAAGCTTTAAGAAAAAGCCATATCTGTCAAATTTGAATGAAGAATCAGCATTGTTATAAGAGGTCTTCATAAAAATAAACCTTGCCGGGCGAGGTGGCTCACGCCTGTCATCCCAGCACTCAGGAGGCAGAGACAGGAGGATTGCTGAGTTCGAGGCTGGCCTGGGCTACATAGTGAGCTCAGGGCCAGCCGGAACTACAAAACGAGACCTTGTCTCAAAAACAAATAAATAAATAAATAAATAAATAAACAAACCAACTGCTCAGTGTAGTTCTAACCTAAAACATTCTTTTGGTTTTTTTGTCAAGTCTCAGCTCCTAAAAGTGCCAAGTATGAAGTATTAGTGAGAAAAAGTGAGCTTGGTGAGGAGACAGACTTGACCTTTGATATTTTCAGGCCTCCTATTACTGGAGTCTATTCTGGTTGTTATAACCCAAGCACAGTATTGTACTCAAAGAACAGGAAATTGCTTTCTAAAAGTTCTGAAGGCTCAGGGTCAGCGTGCTGGCATAATTGGGCTCTGGTGAGGACTCTGTTCCTTGTTGCTGACAGATGCTGGGGAGGGATAGTGTGCTCTGTTTGTTCCCCCTTTTCTTACAAGGTCACTAATCCCATTCTGGTATCTCAGCTTTCTTGAAGTCACATAACCTAGCTATATCACAAAGTTTCCACTTCCAAATCCACGTGACCTTCCATATCCATGAATCCTAAATTCATAGATTCAGTCAAACTTGGATGAAAATATTCAGTAATAATGTGACTGTACTAAACATGTACAGGCATTCTTCTTGTCACTTTGCCTATAAACATAGAGTATTAGATATTATCATAGCAATCACATTTGTGTTCTTTTAACCATTATGTGTAAAGTAAAGGTGCTTTAAAATGTATAGGAGGATGTGTATATGTTCTATGCAAGTACTATGGTATTTTATGCCAAGGAATTGAGCATCTGTGGATTTTTATATCCAGTCCTGGAACCAGTCCCTATGTATCCCAAGTGGTGGTTGTGTCATCCCAATGGAGATTAGTGTTTCAACATATATATTTGGCAGAGAAAGAGCACCATGCATTCTCTAGCTACATTCTAAGAATGTGACCTTGACCTGTGAGTACTATTTTTTCTCCTTTTTAAACTTACTGTAAAGCTGAATGTACTTAAGTGAATGATTTCCATATACTGTAGTGAGTCCTCAATAAGTATAATTTCTTCCCCATGCTTGTCTTCACTAATGAATTTGCTTGCCAGTAAGAGGTGTCATGTCCACGATTCACCTTTCCTTCTCCCGCACGTGAACTACTTTCCCTTCAGTGATCAATTATCTCCATCCCTACTCTGCTTTTACCCTGGGACTCCCTGTACGGACAGGCTGATTCGTGACAGTTCACTGAAGAGGCTACATGAGCAGTTGTAATTTGACCCCTGTACAAAGTGGGGTAGTTGAAGTTATAATAGAACCAGTAGAAATGGCTCTACCTTCTTGAGGTGAATTGATCACAAACCCAGTGAGAATTAATTTCCAGCAGCTGTGCTTGTGGTTCCACAGAAGAGCCTGAGAGTGTTAGTGGAGGCTGAAGTATTTCCTATAGAAGTAAACAGTGTGAAGACGGAATTGGCAGTGAGGTCAGCAGATAGCTGTGCATTACCCACAATCTCTGGGTAGCTTATCTGGTTATGTAGCAGTTGTGCCTGAGTTAATTGAACTTTTTTGTTACTTGAGCACAGTTTAAGACTGATAGTCTCACTGTGAGATGTATTCCTGCTAATAAACAGAAGTGAAAGCAAAGTAAAAAAAAAAAAGCCATTGGTTACTGTAATGAAGTTCAATTTGATATGGCACCAGGAAGGGTGATCAGAAAGCCATCTGTAATCTCTAGCAATTATGCAGTAATAATTTTGCACAAGTTAATACTTGGTGCATTGATTCTTAGGAAAGACTCATTTCTGCTGACAGAGGTACTAGTCAATAACACTAGTTTTCAAAAGCCAAATGTGATTTGGAGCTGCAGCTGATACCGTATGAGCTTTGGCTGGCGAGTGATGTGCATTCATTTGGTCAAGACAGAGTCCCAACGTGAAGCCTTTTCAGAGCTTAATTCAGCCCTGAAGCTCAACTGAATATTGCTATCTTTCTAAAGTCAAATTTAACCCACATGCCACAGATCCGATCCTCCCAGAATAACTCTTGTTCTAATTTTTCTCCATTGTCCAAAGTAAAACAGTAGACCTTGGCAGCTACCATCTTCTCCTTCTGTTATATCTCTCCATGTAACCTTCAAATTAAACTCAGCTGACTCCTTGATCATAGTTAATATATTATGCACATTCTTACTCCCTGTTTTAGTTCATTCTAGGAACTTAACTGAGATACTGTTTTGTCATGTTTAATGTCTAAAACATTTCTCAGATGTCTTTCGTGTTTGGAGATGGGGCTTTGGCAAGGGATTGGCTCATGACATCTCTGATGTCTTCAGCAGACTAATCCACTGATGAGATCATACACCAAAGGCATTATTGTGAGGTAATGAAGGCCTAAGAGACCAAAGCTGAAAGATGTGGGTCACTGGAGTATAATCTTAGGGTTGATACTCCATCCCTGGCCTTGATCTCCGATTCTTTCTCTCTGTCCCTTCGCCTCTCTTGGTGTCTGTCTCTGTCTCTATTTGTCTCTGTCTCTCTCTCTCTCCTTCTTCTCTTTCTCTCTGTACCTGGGCAGCTTCTCACCGCCACATTCTTCTGTCATGATTTTCCTGCCTTAGATCCAGCTTACCATGGACTGAACATGGTAAAATATGAGTCAAATTAAGTCTTTTCTCCTTGAGGTTGCTGGTGTTGCATATTTGTTCAGAGGAATGATAAACAGATATTTCCTCATGAATTGGTACATCAAAGCTTATCTTATTCCAATATCCAGTTAATTTCTCAGTCTCAAATAGGATTTTGCTGATCCCTGTGATCAGAATTAATCACTTGTTCCTCAGCACTCTGATCATTCTGATCCGCTAACTGAAAATAATTGAAACTGCATCATGGGGTTTGAGAAGGATTAGATAAGTTAATATGGAAAGTATTCTTTTCTATTTTTCTTTTTAATCATCCTCTCTTTATGCATGCTGCTTAGAAATATTTTGACTCCTATTACCCTGCAGCTATGACCCTGCTTTCCACTCCTGTTCTCCATAAAATCAATTCCAATCAGGCTCTAATAAAGCCTGTGATACAAAAACTTTTCTTCCAGGAGCATATTTGACCTTCTCATTACCACATCAAGGCTTTTATTTTCTCATTCTTTTCTACTTGTTTTCCCAGAAGCATGTTCTAGTGTTGATGGCCCTCAACTCTGTGAAACACCTCTTTTCCTGGGCTTTCTGACATTTAGAGGGCTCCAGGATTCAGTATTTGTCCCCGGCCATGACTAGACTCACTCCACAGGGAGCCCCATCAGGCCTCGTAGCTTTGAGTACCAGGATTACTCAGGATTTGTCCTGAGTTTGCATCTGAAATTCAGACTTGTCTGTATCAATGCCTTATATAGCCATTCTCAATATGTGGACTTATAGAATCTGATAGACTTGTCACCAGACAGAATCTATATTCTTCCTCCTAAGCCATCTAACATTCTTTTGCGTATTGGATAAGACTAATTTACACAATCTTAATTTCTTGCAGCAGAACTTTGCAGCCATAATTTTTTATCCTTATGATGCTATGAGTCCGTCTGAGGCCTCACAAATAGTAGCCAGTGGCCTCCCACTGAGCTACATCCACAGCCTCTAGACTCATTTCCAACTCTTCCTTTTCTTGCATATCTCACATATGATCTGTTATCAAATCCCGTTGTTGTTCCCCAATGAATATCTTTGTACCAGTATCACCACTGTCATTAAGACCTCAGAAAACATCACCAACTATTTTCCATTATTATCCTAATCTCCTCGGTGACCTCTGAGCACTAGCTTCAGTCTCCCCCATAACCTACTCTCAGCAACTAGAATGACTTTATTACAGCACGACAGAACACTTGCACCTTTAATTAAAGGGAAGACACGCCACTTTACTCAGGAGAAAAGGCAAAGTCCACCACCCCTTGCCACAGTCTGCTCTGTCCATTTCTAAGGACAAAGAAACCATTGAAGGAGAATGTGTTTTGGATAGAGACAAAAAAGTACAATGACATTAAAACAGAAAAAGAACACAAAGAGCATGACAGAGTGAGGCTGTTCCACTCAAGTCCACCATGGCCCCTCTTTCATACTGTTTTAACCGGACTCCAATCCCAATTGTTTCTCGAACATCTAGACACCTCAGTGTCTTTGCACTTGTGCACTCCTGCTCCGCTCCGCACACTCATCTCCATGGGTCATCAACTCTGAGGCCCAAACAAATGCTATCTTCTTAGAAAGGCTGTCCTTGTCTCAAATCTGCCACTGAAATGGCAGTGTGTCCATTCTGTTGCATCTTACAACTGACTCCTCTGTTTCATCCATTCTCTCCACAACAGACATCTCCTTTCGATACATTAACTGTCTCAGCTCTTTGTGTGACTGATTTTTGTGTCTTGTCCACTACAGTATTTTCAGCACCCAGAAGAGCACTTGCCACAGATGGAGACTGACAGAATGGTTACAAAATAAGACCGATTTCTCTGATGCATTTGTACTCTCCACAAATGTCCACTGCTCAGGGCTGAAGGGACAATATTTTATTTGTCTTTCTCTTCCCACTGGCAAACAGCAGACTTAAAAGAGGGCTGCTTGTTGGATATAAGTATGTATATGGTACAGCAGACCTTCCCTTTGCTGAGTTTCTGAACAGTCGTTTCTAATAAATAATTTAGTCACCTAAGTTACGGAATTTTTTACTTACTAATATGCAATGTCCTGGGTGAATAGATTCTGCTTTACTTTTCAGTCCACATAGAAACTAGCAGGCCAGATCTTCTTGCAGAATATGCTACACGGGGTCTTAGCTGGGTGAAATGTGGCTCTGGAAATTCTTAGCTAAAAGAGAACCTGGAGGTTCACATAAAAATGCAGAGACAACTGGGGCTACAAGGATCACAAGTTCGGAGAAATCTGAAAATAGGGATTTCCTCAGTGTATGGAACACTTCTGCATAGAGAATAGTGCTGCAGGAAATAGAAACATAAGAAATCCTGTTTAATTATATGAATTTCAGAGAAGTGATACTATTTAAATAGAAATATGTATAATGAAATTTGAAATATTCCTACTAAAGCAAATAGGAGATTGAATGACCATGGATTATATCTTAGATTTGCCCTCAGTCTATCACTACCATTTGTCAATGAGAAGGAAAACTGTCTTTACGTTGTTAGGCAGGAGGCCTAAATTTTTCCCAATATATCTCTATTGAGTGAAGAAGGAAACAGCACACAAAAAGTGGAAGATGGAAGTAGTACAAGACACAATTATCTCTTTATCTTTTCTATAATCCCCACCAGAAGTTCACTCTCAATTTGCCTCTTGAAACAGAAAGATTACAGTGTTATTTCATACCGTTATGCCACAGAAACTAATTTAAAATTTAAAACTGTCTATGATAATGGCCATAAGTAGATAGCTTCTACTGCTGAATCTTGGGAAAGGAGGGGGGGTGATGATCCAGGATAAAACTGTACCATTTATAATCAAAAAGAGTACATTGTGAGTTTTACTGCCCCTAAGAAACACTAGGGGATTGAGCACCAGGCTTCTGAAATGCCCCCTTTTGCGTTCCTCAGTCCCTTGCCCAGCCAAGGGCACGTCATTGGCAGGTGGAGGTCAGACTGGCCAAGCCAAGTGCTACGTGAAGGACCGTTGGATCTACACAAGTGTCACAGGTTGGACAGCCTTCCAGCACGGGTCTAAGTCAACTGTTCCTTGCAGTGCAGCTCATAAAATGAAATTAACCTGGCTCATAAGGTCAACATTATTTAATTCTCTCTGGTAAACCCCTTCCTGCAATACTCAGGATGGAACAGAGCGCTGTAAACTGCTAAATATTTTAAGTCCACCAGCAATTTCCTGCCTGCCCCTATCCCACCAGAGCTTCTAGCTGTGAACTAATCCTTCCCCTCACACCACTGGATCTTCCACCTGCTTTCTGATGACGTCTCATCCACCCTGCTGCCACTGGACTCTACACTCTTCTGCTAGTAAGTCTCAGCTTTATCCTTTCCTGTTGATCTCTTAGTAAACTTTCCCTGTCACAATCCCCCTCTGGTTTGTGCTTTGGTATCTCGGGAACCTCCACTTCCCGAATAACACTTGGCCTGTCCACAAGGTGTGAGTTCAAAGGTCTCGTGGTGTCAACTTGCATATGGAACAGCCAGCCAGTTGTGCAGCACAGCTCTGGGAGTAGATGATGGACTCACGGAAGACAGAAGACCCACCCTGGGTGAGTGGCATCAACAAATAGGCGAGTGTCCTGGACGGAATAAAAAAAAGAGGCATTTCTGCTTCTTGGGAGGAAGAGGAGCTTCAGTCTCGGCCTCTACCTTGGGACATCCTTCTCCAGGCATCCAGGTCGCCACCTTCAGCCTGGTGGTGTGGATGACTCTGGCTTCCTGATAGGAACTCGCACGGGACAGATCAGTGAACTCTGGGCCTTTGAATTTCTTCTAGATTCTGCAGACCTCCAGTGCACAGAGGGGCCTTTTATACTCTTCAAATCAGACACTACAGAAGACCATTGAAAGCCTGTGTCTTATACTAAACCTGTTCCTCTAGGGAACACTGACTGACACATGTTTATTGGCCTATTGCTCCCCTAAGTTTACCACAGCACTTGTAGCCCTGTGGCTGTCACTTCTGCATCAGGACGGATGTTATAGATTTATTAGAAAGTCTATTTGTTCTACTTTTCCTGGCTCTTTTCTCTTGACATATTCGAAAGTATCTTAATTGCCTCTGTATAATGAGCATTCTTTAATCCTTATTCTGACAGCTTGGTTCTATTTAACCTTGAGAGTCAATTCTGATTTAGTTATTTGTATACAAAGAAAGGCACACATTTAATGGGTATCATTTGATGAACATAGAAGTACGCAAGCATCTTGATATCATTTTCACAATGAACTTAACTCATCCCCGAGATGCAACCACAATCATGTTTACCATGATACCAATTCACCACAGCCAAACAGACAGGATCAAAGTATCTGGCAACTGAGGAATAATGTGAGATAAATATACAAGTACACACATGCACTCACGCTCACCCACTGGAATATTATTTAGCCGTAAAATGCATAGAATCCGGTCCTTTGTGACAATGTCGGTGAACCTGAAGGACGTAATACTGAGTGATGTTGGGCACGTGAAGGTCAATCCCACGTGATCTCACTGATGTGGGATCCAAGGCAGCTGATCCCATGAAGTTTGAAGGACAGTAGAGGTTACCAAGCTCCAGGGAGATTAGAGAAGAGACGGAAGGAGTAAGCATGAGAAAGAAGTTCTGGTGTTCTACCACATGGTGGAGTGGCTATAGTTAACAATAAATATATCATACATTTAAAAACAGCTAGAAGAAGAAATATGTAATATTCGTGCTACAGAGAAATGATGAGCTCAATGCTATAAATGGTCCAATTGCCCAGATTGGATCATGATTCTCTGTATACCTGCATCAATCCATCATACTGCACCTCAACAATATATACAATCACTTGTGAATCAAAAGTAAAAACACTTTCATTATTCTTGAAGGTTTTCTTATGCCCCTTTATGTCATGTATTGTTTGTTGCTGTGGTGATACTATTTAACTTGAAATGTGTCATCTTAACATAATAGTACATTGTTAACCATGGGTAATGAATGAGTTTGAAAATATTGATACCTCAAATAAGAATAATCATATTGTTTATCCTTCTGTGTCTGGCTTATTTCACTGACTACTATGCCCACCATATCCATGCATTCTAAAGCATATGGTGGGACCTTCTTCTTTTTAAAAACTAGATTATATTTGAATGTAGGTATATACCACATTTCCTTTATCCACTCCCTCCATGTCTCCATTAAATGGTGTTGTGCTCTAGGAACAGGATAATGGATTTATTTTAGCTATGTTTGGCAAATATAGCATGTATTACACTACCATACTGCTTTGCTTGGATTCCCATTTCACAGAATAGATGTGATTTTTTTGGGTTTTTTGTTTGGTTTTGTTTTTTGTTATTTGAGACAGGGTCTTGCTTTGTAGTTCAGGCTGGCCCTGAGCTCACTATGGAGCCCAGGCAAGCCTCGAACTCAGCAATCCTCCTGTCTCTGCCTCCCGAGTGCTGGGCTTACAGGTGTGACCTACCACGCCTGGCACTGTGGTGTGTGTTATTGACTGCTGGCAGGAGTGAGTCACCACGCCCAGCATCGTATGTGATTACCAGGGATCGAACTCAGGACCTTGTGCTTGCGAGGCAGGTGCCAGAAGCACTGAGCTAAATCTCCGGCCCAAGAATAGATGGTTTTAACACTAGGAATTTATTTCCTCACATTTCTGGAGACTATAAGTCTTAGATCAATGTGTCAGGAATGTTCTTTCCTCCTGAGGCCTCTTTTCTTGTTCTGTACATGGAAATTATTTATACTGGAATAAAACTTATTTCAAAACCTTCATTTGTATCTTAATTTGCTCTTCAGAGGGTATGTACCGAAAGTCATCACATTTTGTGATGCTGAATGTAAGATGCTCAAAATGCATGAACGAATTTGGAGGGGACCAGGGGACACAGTTCATCCCATAGCAAATATCATGATAGACATGAGTAAGTAAATGGTATTCCAGTGTAGCTGATGCTAAACTGAGTTCTGGGAAGTGAAAATGAATTATTAAAAAATAGGGAAAGCAAGTATTTAGGGAGGTAAAAGCCTAATATATAGGTCCGAAGGGATTTTTTTGTCCTCTTCCATCCTTTTATATTTGCCTATATTTCATTGCTTCTATATCGGTTTTCTCAGTTGTTTCAACTGTACTGCTAATGCCTTCTCTCCTTGTATCTTAAGTGCGCCTTTTGAGCTGCAGACCCTTGAGCAACTATGTTTCAGGTGTCAGTTTCTGGTTTTCCACAGACATGTCAAAATTGTGTGATAGATACTGTGAAATAGAAAACATTCAAATGATAAAGGGGGTAAAGGTATACAATGCGGGGGAAAATGTGATGTGGAGTTGTAGAGTGGGTCGGGGAAGGGGAAAAGGAGAAGACGTGTCATATACTGAGAGATTTTCAATGTCGATAGTAATCCTGATGTGTGTATAAAATGTACCAATAAAATCAATTAATTAAACAAATAAAACTGACAATGTTAAAAAGTCTGTCTGTCTGTCTCTCTCCCCCCTCCGTCTTTCTCTCCATCCCCCTTCCTCCAACCAGTTTCTATTGTGAGAATTTCTTTTTTATCAGTGACACCCCATTTACTGGAGAATTAAAGGTTCACAATCAGGCACTGTGTTTACTTATTCTTTTCCTGGCTTCGAGTCAGTCATTGAGCCATAAGAATTCTACACAGAATTTCCACCCTACCCCTCCCTCAGCCTCCCTATTCATTGGGCTCGAGGCCTAGTGGGCTGTGAGCATGGCTAATGGGGACGAAAACGCAATGCTATTATTATTAATGGTTACCCTTTATGGAGAGAGCATGATGCACCGGGAATTGCACTTGGCAATTCAGAATTCATTGGCAACATTAACCTGAGTTGACCAATATCTCCGTTTTGAATGAATTTAAATTAGAACTGTTGAACAGTCTGCCCTGTTTCATGGAGCTAGTACAGCTAGTTTCGGATTTACAGCCAGGTCATCTTGAGGTTGAGCTCATTCTCCGTTCACCATACAACATGTCCACTATGACTGTGTGCTCCTAACTGTATATAAAAGACTCCTAATGGGGAAAAATACAGTGCAAGTGGAAAGATGGGAGCAACATGCTTCTCAGTGGAGTACCATGTAAATATTGCAGTGCTATAAAGCAATAACAATTTTTTAAAAATCTGAGACGTGTATTCTCACTATAGAAAATTGCAGCCTTAAATTTAGCCAATGAGTCACTATATAAGGGTAGTCCACAAACTGAGTAATTTCCTAATAAAAATATCAGTTTAAGTACCTTAAAATTGGAAATGACTTTTTCCATAGTGGAGAAGTGAAAGTGGAATAGAATGTATGTAGAAGAATGATGCTGATTCATAGCCTGGCAACTCTAATTTTACTGAGAATAATTTCTTCTTAAAATGCTCTTATGAAAAGTCAAAAATAGAAGCTATTTACTGCCATATATATACATATATATATGAGAGATTTATTATAATTTAAATAATTTATCTGCCTATTTTGACTATTTTTTTGAAGTTGAAAACAAACAGGGAATGTACTTTACCAATATATCCAGCATTACAGTATATTTCATATTGTGAGCCTTTGAAAGAGTTCTTCCTCCCTTTTGAAATGTCAGTGTTACCAAGTATGTCAGTTACAGTAGATACTGAAAACAGAGGGTATTTAAAGCAGAGATAGGCGTTGAAATTCATTGTAAAGCCAGTAATATGTGCTTCAAGGATAGCCTCAGGAATTTAATAACCATCACTCATGAAAGAATGAGGGGCTGCATTCCATGGGGCATCAAGGATTTTTCTACGTTGTTTACTTATCAACTTGAAAAATGAAGGTCAGAGATGTTTGTTACATGTTGTGTGTTTCATGAGAATAGAATTCCACTTTTATGTTTTTTTTTCTAACAGCATTTGAAGTTTTTTATGAATACTGAGTATGAGAGCTATTTGAATGTACAGAAGAGCTGTACTAGGCACTGCTAGCTATCTAGCTACCAGCTACCAACCTTCTTTTTGCTAAGACAATAATTTAGGGCAAGTTCCATACTTTCAGCCCTAGGGGATTAATTGTTATTAGCCTGAACTGTGAGCTTTGACAAAGGACATTTTGATATTATGGATGGAGAATGCTTTCATGTGGGTCTTGTCTCCAGAAAGACTTATAACTCATATTTCCATAGCCTCTTTAATTTTTCTATTCCCTTTGTTCATGTGAGTATCAGGGTTTATCTATGGCTATGTAAGCTCTTTCTGCTATAAACTACGGAGGAACAGAAGGAAGGAACAAATGAAGGAAGGCAGAAAAGAAAGGAAAGATAGAACAAATCAGTTTCTCTCTTTCTGTCAAACCAAATGACGGCCTGCTTTTTCATTTCTCCCTATGCCAAATTCCAAGTTCAGTACAGAAGTGGTTCGTGAAATATGTATCTCCTCGGTAGAAGAAAGGGAGAGAGCTGAATGGTGTTTCATGCCTGATTCCAGTTCAAGCAATGACTTTCCAAATCAGTAGTAATAAAATATAAATTCTCTTTTCTTTCTCAATATAATGTTCTCTATTCCTGCATTATCATCTACTCGTTTTGGGTGAACTGTAATATATCTGGAGATGAATATATCTCTGATTGATTTCTAAGAAATAGTTAAACAGTAGTTGCTCAATTTTAAGTACTTACTCCTCTCCAATTGCATTAACTCTCATGACTCTGGAGAAATATAGTTTCCTCTGAGTTAATAATTATCTTTACTTCTTTGAACACTTCTATTTCTATAATTAGATATAGCAGCCCCCACATGGCTTATTTATATGTATTTTTTACCTTTACACAGTCAATAATTCACTTAAATATTCAGTCAACAAATATTTATAGATCACTTTTATAGGTTGAAGTGTGCCCACCAAAAAGACATTGCCCATGGAAACCCTGAGCTCTTAGGTGTTATTTAAATATACTGTCGTTATGAGTGTCACTAGTTAAGAGTAGCTCACATTGCAGTAGGGCCTTCCGGAGAGAGGTGAGAAACGTAGACCCCGTCACACAGGCACAGTGGAAAGGCGGCCACGTGAAGATGGAGGGAGAGATGTGTCAGAGTACTAGAAGCTTGAAGATGTAAGGAAGACTTCTTGCTAGAGCTTTAAAAAAGAACAAACATGGTTCTGCTGACACTGTTTTTTTTTTATTTTGCAATTTCCATTTTACATGTTTGTAGCCTGTTATGCTCACATACCTCGGGGGAAGGTGGTACCTATACGTAACACACCTTAATCCATTTTAATTCTTTTTCATCCTCTCCCTCTCTCTTTTCTTTCTCTTTCCTCCATCTCTTCTTTCCCTTGCATTTTGCAAAAGAGCTACCTCCATGTATTTGTGAGGTTCTTGGAATTTCTTTTTCCTATTAAGCTCCAATTTCAAGGCACTGTGGTCTGATGGTACAGAGGGGATAATTTTGATTCCTTTATATTTATTTAAATATGCTCTATGAATTAGCATGTAGTCTATTTTGGAGAATGACCTATGAGCAGCTGAGAAGAATATATATTCTGATTTTTTCAGGTGAAATACTCTGTAGACATCTATGAAGTCCATTTGTTCAAAAGCTTTGTTCAGTTCAAGTATTTCATCATTCATTTTTTTGTCCAGTCAATCTGTTTGTGACAGTGGGGTATTGGGGTCCCATACTACGATTGTATTAGTGCTTCTCTGGCTTTTCATATCCATTAATATTTGTTTCATATAGGTGAGAGCACTAGATTTTGGTCCATAAATATTTATGAATGTTATCTCTTCTTCTTGAATTGTTCTATATAAGAAGATGTAGTGTCCTTCTTTGTTACTCTTCATCAGGTTTTTTTTTTTTTTTTTGAGACAGGGTCTCGCTTTGTAGTTCAGGCTGGCCCTGAGCTCACTATGTAGTGCAGGCAAGCTTCGAACTCAGCAATTCTCCTGTCTCTGCCTCCCGAGTGCTGGGATTACAGGCGTGAGCCACCACGCCTGGCCCTCTTCATCCGTTTTAATTTGAAGTCTATTTTTTCTGCAAATAAGATAGTCATTCCTGTTTTTTTTTTTTTTTTTTTTTTTTTTGTGGCAAGCAGAATTATTTTCCAACCTTTTACTTTCAGTCTACGGAATTCTTTATGGATTAGGTGTGTTTCTTGCATATGGCATATTGTAGGATCTTGCTTTTTAAGCCATTCTGCTCATCTGTGCCTTTTAATTGGCATTTTTAGCAACTGACAGTACTGGTTATAACTGGAATGTAATGATTTAGCCCTCCCATGATGTTTTCCTGTTCTTGGCTCTTTTAGACTTTGGTTTTTCCATCTCCACTCAGTTTTTTGCCTTGCCCAATGAGTTCACTCTACTGGGTCTCATGGGATTTTGACATTAATTGGCTTTTCCTCGAATTTTTGTTATGCAGGTTTTATAATCATGAAGTTTTTTGGGTGTTCTTTGTCATGAAAGTTTCTTATTTCCCTGTCAATTTTGAAAGATAGTTTTGTAGGATACATCATTCTAGGTTGGAGGTTTTTTTTTTTTTTTTTTTTTTTTTTTTTTTTTTTTTTT
>PVIC010028781.1:0-22998 GCA_004025085.1 Thryonomys swinderianus
ATCTATTCCACTGGTCCTCGGGTCTGTTACTTTGCCAGTACCATGCAGTTTTTATCACAGCGGCTAAATGAGGTAATTCTTACTTTAGTAGGATTTCCACGGTGGGTTAAAGATTACTAATTCCTTGACAAACTTTCAATGCCAAGGTGGAGCTGGCGTCTCCTCTTCTTGAATCTGAGCTGTCCCATGACTGTCCTGACCAAACTAGAATGGAGGAAATGAAGTTATGCTAATTCCAGATCTATTATTAAGAAGGTTGTCTTGGCCTCTGAAAATCTTGTGCTCTACTAATTTTATGAGAGAGAGTGGGGGAGAGGACGAGCGAGCTCACACGGGGCAGGTCTGAGATGACAGAGTGTAGAAGTGGAGACTAACTGAGCCCAACCACCTCATACCAGGTGCCAGCGCGTGAGAGAAAACTCCCTTTGTTCCTCAGAATGTGACCAACTCACTAACCCATGCATCAGGGGACTTGGCCAGTTCATTTCTCCTTGAATTCTTGGCCCACAGCATAGTATAATACAATAGCACGGGGGTCATTTAAAGCCATTATAGTTTAAAGAGTTTGTTATACAACACATGTTGAATCAGGCAAACAGTCTGCTTGTCCACTATGACACTAAAGTGACATTAAAGTGAGGATGTATATACATGTGTACATATGTAGGTAGGTGTGTGTGTTTCACATCTTAAGAGTCCTTAGGCAGCTCCCCTTTCATTAGGTGGGTGAGGGGCCCAATTTCCCTGATCTTTTAGGATTTTGCTTCCTAGTGTTTTGATAGTTTTTTGATAAATTCTTATGGTAGTTGTGTTACCTAGCACCTCGCCTGGTCTGGTTTCTCTCTCCTTTGTCTTTCTAATTGCTCTAACTGTAGAGTCTACCTGTTGAGAAAGAAGCTGCTTTTAGTAAGATTTCCTATTAATTTTAAACAAAGCCTATCTTTCCCTGGCCTAGATGCTACCTCTCCCAATGTAGCAAACCTCATAAGCCTAACTCATGACTTCTTCTAGGCTATCAGCTGACTCTCAGCTTCCACTTATTTTCTGTCTTTTTTGGGCCACATAACTCGTTAAGCCAATATGTTCTGTCATGTTAAGCTTCTGGGACCAATACCTGTCTCCAGCCTGAAAATTCAAAGGTCTGGATTAAACTATCATTTACCTCTTTTGCTTCCACATAAAGAAGCTAATATGAAGTTTTTGTTCCTTGTTTTCCTGCATCAAGTGTCTACAAAAGAATTTGAAGTGTAATATAGACCTATCTTGCTAAGTAGGAATGAAGTTATTATCAGGTAATTGAAAGGATATAAAGTATCAAGAAAGTAGCAATCCCAGGAAACAGCTGCCACTCACAGAAATAGAGAAACAAAGGCATAAAGTTGGATTTGTTAAATCTCAGAAGAAGGGCCGTGTGGTCTGAGACCTAGATGTCAGAAAGGGTCCCTATCCACTCGGGGTTGTGTCTCCGAATTGGATGTCGGGAGCGGGAGGCTGCTGGTTGAGGAGTGCTGCTGGGCGGTTGGTTGGGCAAGACTTCCAACAGTTACCAGTTCCTTACAGTGGAGCAGATTACAGTGATAGAGTGAACAGGAAGCACAGTCTCCTCTTCCATCTTCAGATATCCCTTTAGTGCTTTCTATAGCTAGGACCTCAATGGGCTTTGTACTGTTCTTGCTCCAGAACTATACACAGGAGTGGAGAAGAGAGGATTTCAAGATGAGAGATAGCAGCCTAACATAACAGATTCAACAAAATAGGTTTAAGGAAAAAGATTTGCAGTCAAATTTGATTTTGACCCCAAGATGGGGGAATTCTAAAACTGTTTTATGTTAGACAAATTTAACCCATTTACAGCAACTCTTATCAATAGTCTATTTTGCGTATTTTGTGGTCCGTTATACGTTGTGCTTTGTTCTAAAATTTCTTTTTCTTTCATATGGAAAAGAGAGTAGATAGCTTTTTTTTAAAACATTACTTTATCCAGTGACTTACATGTTAGTTGATTTCTATTATACTGTTACTCATAAATTAAAGTGACTAAGCACAATTACTAATTTGAACCTATTTATAGTTTTCAATGACAAGAATAGAATTAGATAGGCTGATAATTCTCAACAAAGAACAGAGGGCTTTGTTTTAAAGAAGACATTATAGAATAAAGGGATGTGTGGCCTCCTCTGTGCAATGAATAAGAAATAGCCCTACCCGGGGCACATCCTAATAGTGTTCTCAGTACCAAAAAAAGAGAGAAATTTCTAGAAACATCCAGGCAGAGGTTAAGACGAAGGAAAAAAAGCCCCCTTTAAAAAATTTATTTATTTAGTTTACTTTTTATTGGTACATTATATATACACATCACAATTACACTCCACATTGAGAATTTGTACCAGTGTATGACACAACTTAATTCTCATTTTCCATCTCCCCAGCCACCCTACCCCCCCAACCTATATACTCAAGCATTCTTTTTTACCACCAATTTTTTTTCTTTCTTCATTATTTACCCCTAAGCCCCATTACTCTTTAAATATTTGCTATTTCACAATATCAATCATGCATTCTAGAGAACATTTATAGCTTCAGTTTCTCATATCAGAGAAAATACACGACATTTGCACATATGTGACCTATTTATTTCACTTATGAGTATGTTCTGTAGGTATGTCCATTTGAGTATAAACGATTTAGGCTCATCATTCTTTATGGCAGAGTAATACTCCATTTTATTTTAAAAAAACACCACATCTTCATTATCCAGTCTAGAGTTGATGGGCATTTGTATTGTTTCCAAGATTTAGCTATCACAAACTGAGCTGCTATAAACATGGGTGCACATATGTCACTGTGATAGGAATCTTGTCATTCTTTTGTGTATAACACCAACAGGAGACTAGCAGGGTGAAATGGAACTGCAAATTCTAGTTTTCTGAGGAATGTCCACACTGATCTCCATAATGGTTGTACTAGTCTACATTCCCACCAACAGCAGAGAAGGACCTTTTGCTCCACAGCCTTGCCAGTATTTGTTGCTGGCTAATTTCAAGATAGCAGCCATTCAAAAGCCCCCTTTTTAAAGGAATGAATTCAGATTGACACCAGGACTCCTAAAATGATAGGACAACAACATCAATAATTTAAAATAAAGCCATAGAAACTAATTTCTATTTCCAATAAAAATTCAATCAAGTGTGAAGGGCAATTCAGATCAGTTGGGTCAGCGAGGATTCAGAAATTGTACCTCATCTGTCCTCCTCCTTGGAAGGGCACTCTAACAAAATAAGACTGCTCCTCACACATGGGAATGTTTAGCATCCAGGCGAGTAGATTCAAGGGGGGAGATCAATCAGACAGCACTGGGATGACTTCTTAGGGTGACCTGTGTGTGCGTGCCCAAGTCAGCCTGGGTATCATAATAACAAAAGTGAGGGACGTGGTTTTTTAAATTATTATTTCTGTTTTTTGGGTTTGAAATGCTTGTATTTCATGTTTGGTTTTCTTCCCATGTTTTATTAGCATGTACTGATAACACATACATGTACTGATCAATAGATTTCATTTTGGCAGATTTGTATATGCACATAATATACTTTAATCAGCCCCCATTAACCCTTCTGTCCCACAGCTCCCCTAATTTGTGAGGGGTTTTAAACACATTACAAGTATAGTGAATTTTGATCCCATTCATGCCCCCACTACGCACCCTGTTTTCTAGGCCATGTAATAGATTGTCACATGTTTGCAGATGAAAACAACTCATGTCTATTATCATGAAGTGTCTGTGGGTGGAAAGCTGCTAGGTGGTCCTCTGTGGGGATCTCCTGGGGCTCATTTGGCTTTCTCGCCAGAGACGCATGTCTGCTTTCAATGGGCCACCTGAAAGTCAGTCCTTCCTCCTTACAGCTTCTGATGTACAAGTTCTCTACATAGGAAAAGCACACTCTGTGTCATGGCTGGAGAGTTGATAACAGGAAGGCTGAGCCCGATTACATTGCAGACATGAACATGGTCTCTTTTGGAGAAAACCCTCTGAGTTTCATAGAGCAATGCAGCTACGAAGCCTCTCTAAATTAGGAGGGCAGGGCTTTCCTCTTAGCACTGAGGTGTGATGGGCATGCTCCTCATCTCTGTGAGTTTTTCTAATGAAAAGCCTTCCCTCATTTGTGGAGTAGGCCACTGGTAGCTTGGATGTTGAGGGCACAGCCCTCAGCGATAGACACAGGATCCCTGAGCCACTATGAAGTGAATGTAAATAAGGAGAGATAAATAATTCATAGATGGATTTTTCTTGGATGTTATAAACCAAGATTGGCAAAAGGCCTTGGGGAAATCAAACATTTCTCATGTAGATTTTCAGTTTCCTTTAAAAAGAGAACAATTATTTAGAAAATATCATGAAAATATCACAGTATTCTTTCTGTGGGAAGCATTTTATTTATTTATTTTTTATTTTATTTATTTATTTTGAGACAGGGTCTCGCTTTGTAGCTCAGGCTGGCTCTGAGCTCACTATGTAGCCCAGGCAAGCCTCAAAATCAGCAATCCTCCTGTCTCTGCCTCCTGAGTTCTGGGATTACAGGTGTGAGCCACCATGCCCAGCATTGTATGTGGTTATCGGGGATCGAACTCAGGACCTTGTGCTTGCGAGGCAGGTGCTGGAACCACTGAGCTAACCCTCCGGCCCGGGAAGCATTTTATTTTGACAATGGGTTATGGCTTTTAAAAGGTTAAAGCTATTAGGTGTGGACATACTACTCTCTTCTTATTCCTTTTAAGACAGTTAAAAGAAAGATCCTACTGTTGACTTCTATGGATTTTTTTCCTACGTGCTGTGGTGTGTTCTTCCCTTTCTTCTTCCTCTTCTTCTTCCTCTTCTTCCTCCTCCTCTTCTTCTTCTTCTTCTTCTTCTTCTTCTTCTTCTTCTTCTTCTTCTTCTTCTTCTTCTTCTTCTTCTTCTTCTTCTTCTTCTTCTTCTTCTTCTTCTTCTTCTTCTTCTTCTTCTTCTTCTTCTTCTTCTTCCCTTTTTCTGTTAATCAACTTTCATTGTTATGAAAAAATGTCTGAATCAACTTATAAGGAGGAAAAGCTCTTTAAATTGAATTTATTGATACATTTTAAGTATATATCATGATCACATTCACTATTAAGAATTTGTACCTATGCACGATAGGTCTTGATTCTTATTTTTCCCATTCCCTTCAGAGCTAGCTACAGTGCTTTACCCCACTTCTGTTCTCTCTTTGCTTTGCTCTATGTCCTCCCTTCAGCCCCTGCACCCCCATACACATAAGCTCTATTTACATTTTTCTTTTTTACCTTCAAATTTTTTCTTTCCCTTCTTTGCTTCCCCCTCCATTCCTCTTCCCGTTGAAGATTTTCTTCATATTTCACAATACTGAATATACATTTGGATCCCATTTACATTTCGGTTTCTCACACTAGAGAAATGATATTTACACATGTGTGTCTTATTTCACTTGTGAATATGGCCTTAAAGTGCATCCATTTAACTATAAATGTCTCTAACTTATCATTCTTTATGGTTTAGTAATACTCCATTTTAAAAAATTCATCTTCTTTATCCAGTCTCCTATTGATGGGGATTTTGTTTCTAAGATTTAACTATTATAAACTTTGCTGCTGTAAACATGGTTGGGCACAGGCCATTGTGGTATGATGCTTTTAATTCTTTCATGAATATATGGAGGAACGAAATAGCAGGGTCAACTGGGACCTCTAATCCTAGGTTTTTTTTTTTTTTTTTTTTTGTAGTTCAGGCTGGCTCTGAGCTCACTATGTATCCCAGGCAAGCCTCAAACTCAGCAATCCTCCTGCCTCTGCCTCCTGAGTGCTGGGATTACAGGCATGAGCCACCACGCCTGGCACTGTGGTATGTGGTATTGATTGCTGGTGGGCATGAGTCACCACGCCCAGCACTGTATGTGGTTACCGGTATTGAACTCAGGGCCTTGTGCTTGCAAAGCAGGCTCTGCAACCACTGAGCTAAGTCTCCGGCGTTGATAGATTTCTTGATAGCAGCCATTCTTTCTGGAGTAAAATGGAATCTCACTGTTTTCATCTGCGTCTCTCGAATAACCAGTGATGTAGAACATTCCTTCATGTTTCTTTTCTGCTTTTATTTCTTCATCTAAACAATGTTTGCTCATTTAAAAGCCTATTTTTGAATCTGTTCTTTAAATTTGGGGGCACTGATTTTTTTTTAAAGTTCTTCATATATTCTAGATATTAGTCCTTTGTCTTAGGAACTGCTGGTAATTTTTTTCCCCCCATATTGTAGGTTGTGTTTTTGTTCTCTTCGCGGTTTCTCTTGCTGTGGGAAAGTTTATTTTGTTTGTTTCATAGTCTCTGGGGCTTGATCCTGTTGTCTATAGTTGCTTGATCCTGTTGCCTTAGGCCGTTCATAATGACAGGAACATGTGACAGGAAACCGCTGCTTTGTGGCAACCAGGAAGCAAAGAGGGAGAGAGGAGAAAGGGACTGGGATCCTCTGGAAGGAGTTGCTCAGTGATCTAACTGCTCTCTGCTTAGGCCCCTCTCCTCAGGGCTCCTCTGTGTCCTGTTACCAACACCGGCTGCCAACAAGCCACTGATGCCTGGCTTTTGGGGCCATCTAAGATCCAGCTACAGTGCTTCACTTCACTTCTGTTTTCTCTTTGTTTCTCCCTATGTCTGTCTTTGACTTTGTCTCTCTCTACCTCTCTTTCTGCCGCCTATGCTTTTCACCCACGTGACTTACTGAAGTACATTTGTTGCTCAAATTCAGGCTTTTATCTCCCTCAGCAGACTTGCTGTTGAACATTTTACAAAATACCCTCTGGAATTAGTCATCAAACAATGAAGTAACAAAAGTGCCATTTACTGAATGCTTTATTATCCTACCGCCCAGAGCGTCCTGTCTTTTCTACCAATATGCCTGCCTACCTGCCCTTAAGGTTCCTTACTAATCTCCTTCCAGTTTAATGCCTGTAGTAAATTTTGCTTTCATGTTTATGGAAAGAAATATACATAAATATTCAAGAATTACAAAATGAAAACAGAATGAGACCTTAGAGGATATACCTATAACTATTGGGAAGTAAGCAGGAGTAGTATCTGTGCTTGCTAGGCTGTGTCCATGAGTTCTTTTTGAAAAATGTAATGTAGTTTAGAAACATAAAACTCCATGCTAATGCTTATAAGCCATTGCCATGGCTTATATCCCCTCTATGCCTTAGTGACGCTTAACAGGCATCTTAGAATTAAAAACTTTAAAATAGCACCAGGAAATATTCTCCAAGAAACTACATAGTAAGTTCCTATGGGAGGACTGGGGGCATAGCTCGGTAGTAGAGCATTTGCCTAACACGTGCAAGGGCCTAGGTTCAATTTTCAGCTTCCCAAAAAACATAAAAGGAAAAGAAATTCACATGTGAAAGCCATTCTTGCAGCTCCTGCTGGTGTGTGAGAGAGGGTAAGAACATCCTCAGGCTTAGATGTACTGGTCCTCAGATGCCATTCTGTTTGAGTGGAAACAGTCAGAGCTCCTGAGTTGCCTAGACCGAGTGGACTATGAGGATTAAGATTAGCAGGGTTGGGCAACACAGAGCAGTGGTCAGTGGACCGTGAAAGAGCTTCTGGAAAGAACTACAGAGAGAGACACTCTGACCCAACCCTACATGTACCTATGTCTGTTTTCATTCTCAACTTTTTGTGGGAATGAGTGGACTTCCAGAAATTTCACTGTTAGTACTTGAGAACTCAAGGGTATCGTTGATATGCTCTAATCCTCCTGGATAAATGAATGAGTCAATCTTAATGAAAATCTCCACTGCAGTTGTCTCCACTTGTTACAGGTAATCAGTTCTGCAAATATTACATGAGTAATTAGTGGCCAAGAAGCTCAAGCAGAGACACAACCTGAAGCAGGGAGTGTGCAGGGGAGATGGGGAATGAAGGAGGTCATTCAACCAATCCTACGATAGGTCCCTTGTTCCGTCACTATGTCCAATGAAAAGAAAGTGATTTTCAAGCTGTGTCTCATCAGGAAATCTTCAGGGTCCTTGACAAGAAGACTGTTGGCTGGTCCTCAGACAAGTGTCTTGGATTTGTAGCACCCAGAACAGCCTCTCTCTTTTTGTTATTTTCTCTGAGGGTCAGATGTGCTGCACTTTCTTGTTTGTCATCAACACTGGGCACATAAGCACCAAGAGATGATTTCCTGCCATTTTTGTTTGTAGCAGTAGTCCCATCTTCTGACAGTCAGGGCTGATTACTTCATCAGGCAGTAACTCCTTTCATCACAGGCTGGTGATGAAAGGCTGGTGGGGCCTCTCACAGTGTGCAGGTGGTATATGCAGTAGAGTCCTGGCTTGGTCTCCTGATGGAAGTGCTGCCCAGGAAACCAAGATTTTTGATACAGTGAAGTCTGAGTTCCTCCCATCCTCTTTCCTTTCCTTTCTTTATTTTCCCTTCCTTCAACCACAGTGAGATAGAATTTACCTGCACTCAAATGCACAGGTGTACAGTTGTATGATTTGACAAATGTATAGGCTTATGTTTCTGGCCTCTCATTCAAGATAGAGAACATAACCACTAACCCTAGAAAACTCTCAGATCATCAAGATAGTTTTCCTGGAGTAGTTTATTACTTGAAAGGAGCAATAAGGCATATACATTGCTTCTCCCCTTTGCTGATTGGATATTGCTCCTTGAAATCTGATTATTGGAGTGTGTATTTCATTTACTATTCCAAATAAGATGCTCATGATTAAGGATTATATTTCAGGACCTTGATAGACTGATAGTGAATTACAGTAGGTATAAGTAACAAATATGGTAAAGATATTGAGAAATTCATGGCTGTATGAAAAGGAGCCTGGGTCCTGGTGCTGGTGAGGGGTGATGGTGTTTTGGGTGAGGAAGATTCTTCTACTTGGCATTTTTCATTACTTTCCTGGTTCAAAGTTCCTACATGTTCTCAAAGTGAAATCAGGTTGCATAAATTTGAAAGATGGAGTATGAGACTTTAATCTCCCTTTTCTCCAATGGTTTTATCATTCCCCACTGCTTTGCATTCTAATTTTTCTAAAGGCATCTCTTTCTCTGTATGCCTCTCTCTGTCTCTGTCTCTTTCTCTCTCTCTCTCTCTCTGACTGTCTCTCTCCCTTTCCACCTATATTAAAACCTTTCCCTGTCTATTCTTTCCCAAGTCAGGAATTGACAACATATCCTTGGAGGGTTGGGGGCCTGAACTGTTGGAGAAGGGCAAATGTTGAAGGTAAGACTTTGCTTTAGTTTGATGGAAGAGAAGAAAACAAGATCCAGGTTGGGGAAATGATGGTGTGTGTGTTGGGGGTGGGGGGAGAGCCAAAAACAAATGTCTGGAATTACTTGATAGTACAGGTTTGGGGAGTCAGACAGAAACTTAATGCTTATTGTGAGAGTTAGGGCTAGTTACTTTATCTCTCTGACCATCAGTGTTACATGTGTAAATTGGGGAATAATTAACATCTCTGAATGGATGTGAGGCTAATTGCCAATGTGTGGGAAGTGGGTATGATGTGCATGGTGCTCATGAAATGATGGCTATTACCATAATGGGGCCCTGGCAGTTTGTAGGAAGAAAGTGCAAACTTGCAGAATTTCAAGAACAAGTGGAAACGTAATCCTGCTAAATCATTGTCTGAAACATTTTTAAAAATCAGTCTCTATTTCTGAAAGTTTCTTAAAAATGGAGACACTTGAAAGGTGTAGGGGACCTTCTACCAACGTGTTTAGAGAGTTGGATAAAAAATGAAGATAAGGAACTAAACATGATTACTGTCACCCACCTATGCCATGGGTCAGCGCTTTTCATTTAATGACTAAGGTAATGTAAGAAAATGTGCTGAGTGATTCTGGACCCTGATGCAGAAGGACTTCCTGTTGTGATAAAGGGTAATTTACTATGATGATGGTGGAGAGTGCTAATGTGGCTGAGAAACTGACCTAGGGGAGTGAGGGGTATGAAAGGAACTTCCCACAGGCAATGCACTCATTAGGTACTCATTCAGCTCGCATTACTGGTGTACATAGGCTCTCTCTTTGTCATTACAGCTGCACCTTGGCAACCAAGATTCTGCTGTAGAGGCTCAGATGTAACACTCAGTTGGAGTCCCTGACTTAATTAGTTTGTTTTTGTTTTTGTTTTTGTTTTTTTTGAGACAGGGTCTTGCTTTGTAGTTCAGGGTGGCCCTGAGCTCACTATGTAGCTCAGGCAAGCCTCAAGCTCAGCAATCCTCCTGTCTCTGTCTCACCCGAGTGCTGGGATTACAGGTGTGAGCCACCACGCCCGGCACTGTGGTATGTGGTACTGATTGCCGGTGGGCGGGTACTGTTGTATGTGGTTACCAGGGATCGAACCAGGAACCTTGCGCTTGCTAGGCAGGCACTGGAACCACTGAGCTAAATCTCCAGCCCCTGAATTCATTTTTCCTACAGTGACTTGCTTCTGTCTTCATTTGGTATGTGTTTTTCCGATGCAGGATTTTTATTATGCTGGAAATGTTTACCCCAAACACCTTTTTTCCTTTTTATTAAGGAATAAGTGACCTACAGTAGAGAATGTATTTTTGTTATGTTTTGACATACCTGTACGTATACATTGTTAGACTGCAGTCCACCAAGATCAAAGAGTTTTCTCTGGTCCCTTTGGAATTCCTCTTCCTAGTCCTGGGCATATGCCACTGGGAGGTGGGGGCTCCAGCCTTCTCAGCTGTCTCTTGTGGAGTGGATGGTCTGCCATATGTGTGGCTTTTATCACTCTCACACCCAGGCCATAGTTGTTCCACACAAGAAGGGCAAGGGCAAAGGCCCTCAGGATTCTGATTCTGCTGCACCAGGCACTCGGGTTCTATAGTTGAGTGTCACTAAGAAAGAAGCTTAACACAAACCCCACCCACACTTCAGAACTGCGGTTCAGAACTTTTCATGGTTGGGGAAAGTGGACCATAAAACAGATTTCTTCTCAAGGGAACAGAGCTCATTGGCAATGGAGGATAGAGAAGTTCAAGTGCAAGAGTGCTCTTGAAAACAGTGAAGACTGTGTGAAAGGCAATTAGAAGGATATAGGCTCACTAGTTTGCAGGATGGATGTGACATAAGATGCCTGGGAGGAGCCCTACTTGTGTCAGAACAAATACGAGTCACCTCAGAATCTATTTCTTCAAAGGAGTCAGAATTTGATTGGATTAGAGTAATAGATACCCTAGGGGATTGTTAATAATAGAGTAGTCAGCTGGAAACTAGTGGAGCTAATGGCTGGGTATGATTTGAGAGACAGTCCTATAAAAGCCACTGCCATCCCAGAATGACTGTTGGAATACCCAAAGCTCAACCTCACTGGACTAACATGAGAGTTTAATGCTGTGTGTTGAGGTGGGGGGGCACAACATTGGTATAATACAGTCAAACAAACAAAGAACAGTAATAAGCACTGGGCGAGCACTTGCTAGTATCCAGAGTTGGTACAATGTGTTATCGTGATTTTTCTGTTTCCAGTGAAAGGCATACAGGAATATAAGAATGTGTGACTCATAACAGAAACAAAACACCTGAAATTAACTGTCTGAATACCAGAAGTCCATTTATCAGAAAATGATATCATTATAAATGTTTACAAAATGAAGCCATGGCAAGTAAAGTATGACAAGTCTGCCTCAAAAGGAGAATACCAACAGAGATATTATTAAAAAGGATAAAACAAATTCAAGGGTAGAAAAGTACAGTAATCAAAATGAAAAACTGAGTGAACAAGTTCATCAAATTGAAGCTGGGATAAGAAAGACTAAGGAAGCTCGAGGATAAAGTGATAGATCTGATAGATCTAGAGCTGGAGGTGTAGCTCAGCGCTGAGCACATGCTCAGTATGCACAAGGCCATGGGTGTGATGTACACATACAACACATATAAGAAAAAAGAAAATGAAATATGCAAATTATGCAAGTTAAGAGAACAAAGAATGTAGAAAATGGAGAGGTAGGAGACATCATATGCATACTAATACCATATAGTAAGATTATAAGAAGGTAAAAAAAGAAAGGAACAGAGATTATAAGCAAAGAAATAATTGCTGAGTACATTACTAGGTGTATTAAAATGTATATACAAACAACAAATGACTTACACAACCAAAAAAAGTCACAAACACAAATAGGATAAATCCTCAAGTAGATTTACAGAAACATACATCATAGTGAAAATGCTGAATGTCAAAGACAAAATCTTCAAAGTGAGAAGAGAAAAATAAGCTGTCACTTACAAAGCAACCCTGACAGCTGACTTCTCAGTGTGTTGGACTGATAATAGACTCTCATTAGGCTTAGTTGTCCTGCTAAAGGCCAGCTATGGCATGTTTAGACATGACTATCTTTTCCTTCTATAACAGCAAAGACCCCAGTGGTCCCACATGCTAAGATGCTCTGAGGCAAGATTGCACCCCCTGATGATATTTTAAGACCTTCATCTATGTAATTGCTCATTGTTCTAGGACTGTTGCAGGTATCTATCCACCCTGACTTCTGAATCTTTTGATACAGTTTATTACTCCAGATATACTGAATAAAGGTCTGGCAAACTCAAGGTCTCTTGACTTTGCTTCCCAGAGCAGCATGGATCAGGCCCAAGCTCAGCTTCTCTAACTTTCATTTCTGTCTATGTATTAATTGACTTTGTGTTGTTGGGCTCATAGGAGGCCAGAACTGAACTGCAAAGTTTCTAGTAAGTAACATCTCATTTCCCTGTCCCCTACACATGTACACATATATTGTATGTTAGTTATAATATGGGAAAGGGGAATAGAGCTACATAAGACTAATACTTCTATAAATCACTGGAAATAAGCTGGGATAACTCTGTTTATATATAGATACATATGATAAACCATACTAAAATATAATGTATTAATATTAGAACATATCAAGAAGGAATTTATAAAAAAACAGACAAAAAGTGGAAAACAGATAAACTTATACAAAAATAGTTAAATGTAATTAACGTGTTAAATGTCACTAACATGTTACATATCATATCACGAAAATAAAAATCTTCCCCTCATCACATTCCCACACCAAGTTTCCTATGGAAATTTACCACTCTATAAAAGCTGTCATACTTTCTAGAGCTCATTTGCATCTACAGGTGAGGGGAAGGAATAAATATGATACAGAAAGAAAATAAAAGAGCATGTATAAAGGGGGTGAGGAGGTGTGGGTGGGTAGGGATATGGGTAAAAATGAGAATTAACTTGTGTCATATACTGGTACAAATTCCCCAATGTTATACGTGATTTTGAGATGTATATAAATTGTACCAATAAAGAATTCAATAAAAAAATAAAAATCTCATGACCATCTCAATAGGCATATAAAAAGCATTAATAAAATCCAACACCAACCATTATTTAAAAAAATACTAAGCAAATTTGGCTTAGAAATAACTTCCTTTACTTGATAAAAAGCATCTATTTATAGAAAATATATTCTATAAGCATTCTATTTATAGAAAATATATTTAATAATGAGATAATAGATACTTCTAAGATCATGAACAAGATAGGTTCATTTGTTCTAGCTATGTCTATTCAACTCTGTTCTGGAGGGTTTAATTAGGTCAGTAGGCATCTCAGTGGGCTGACCCATGAAAAGCCAACACGGAGGACAATCAAGGAGGCCTTCACTGAACGTCAACATTACCAAAAGAGAAAAATAACCCACCCAGGTAGGATAAATAGCAGTGATTAATACGAAGTAGGCTCCGATCTCTAGGGTGCAAGATCAAGGTCTTAATCTATGCCTCCCAGGAAAATATCCCTGACTGAAAATCCTTGTACGCTTGTTATGTGACTTGCCTTCCCACTGGATCCCCACTTAATCAACATTACCTTAAGTGACTACACAGGGGAGCAAGCCTAGCTCCCAACCTGCTAGCTATCTGAAATAGGAGTTCGTGTTCTCTAAAATTGAAAAATGAATTTTAGGAATGTTGGAGGTTAAGAGTAGGAAAAGTTTATTGAGAAAGAAAGCTTCTGCCTAAGAGAGGCAGAAGGGGGACCTGAAAGTGAGACCCACTTATCTCACTTTCCACGGAGCTTTTATGGAACAAAGCCATGAGGTGAGGTGGGTTTAAAGTGGGACAAAAGTATAGTCAACCAGCAACATTGCAAGCACAGTCACTTAGGTAATATTGGTACAATGAGAAATCACAGAATGGACAAAACCATGATCAACCACAGTTGAGTTGCTTAGGTAATATTAATTAAAAGGGGATCTAATGAGAAATCAAGTCATGTAACAAGTGTACAAGGATTTTTAGTCAGGAGTCTTTTCTGGGAGAATTGAGTCAAGATCTTGGCCCTCCACTCTGGGAGACTAGCATGTACTTAGAATTATGAACACTGCTGTTTATCTTAAGGGAGACAATATCAGACTGATGCCTACATAGAATATCAATCACTGCTTCTTATCTTACATGGGTGGGGTAGTTTTCTCCTTTATTGCTGACCTTCAGTGGAGGTCTCCTTGATTGTCCTCATGTTGGTTCCTTCTATGTGAGCTTTTTGAGGGCCAGCCTGTCTAACTAGCCACAAGATGTATAACTAGCTTACCTACCTATAATAGTAATATATGTGGTTGATCATGATTTTGTCCCTCTTGTGATCTCTCATTGGCCCAATATTATCTAAGCAATTATACTTGCAATGTTATTAGTTGACTATAGTTTTGTCCCACTGTGAACCCTCCTCACCTCAATGCTTTGTTCCATTAAAAACCCCTGGGAAGTGAGGTGAATGGGTTACCCATATTCAGGTCTCCCATCTGTCTCTCTAAGGCAGAAGCTTTCTTTCTCAATAAAATTTTCCTACTCAGCCTCCATTTTTCCCAGAATTCATTCTTTGATTTTAGAGAATATGAACTTGCATTCCAGATATCTAGTAGGATGGGAATTAGGTTTGCTCCCCTGTATCACCAATTTGGAAAGAGAAAGTAAAACTACTTCTATTCATAGATGAATGATATTGTATGTAAAAATCCCTAAGAAAACTACTAAAAAGTATTTGAAATAATGAGCAAGTTGTTCAAGGATTCGGGATAAAAAATCTGGGTACATAAATCAATTGTATTTCTATACATTGACAATAAATAACATGAAGATGAAAAAGAAGACCCTTCCAATTGTGATAGGACCTAATAGAATAAAATAGGACTAAACTGAACCAAATAAATGTGCTGTAACAAAACACCATAGGTTGTGTGACTTAACCAACAGCCGTTTCTTTTTTTTACAATGCTAGAGGCTAGTAATGCAAGACAAAAATACAACATGACCATGTTCATGTGAATATCCAGTTTCTGGCACGCAGAGGGCTGCCTTCTTGCTATATCGTCACATGATCTTTCCTTGCTGTGTGGTTGTGGAAAGAGGGAAAGAAAAGCTGGAGATCTCTTCCTTTTTTCATAATCCTATTATGGGGCTTCCCCTGTCAAAACCTTATATGAATTAACTGCCAAATGTTCACCTCCAAATAACATCATGTAGATAATTAGGAGTTCACACATATGAATTTAGAGGGGATATAAACATTCAGTCTATAAAAATATACACTACTTATATTCTGAAGTTTATAAAATATGGTTGAAACAATTGGAGAAAATCTAAATAATTAGAAAAACATCCTATAGGTTCATGAAATGGAAGACTTAACATTCTTTAGATGGCAGTACTCTCCAAACTATCTATAAATTCACCACAATCACTATCAGAATCCTAAAGAGATTTATTTATAAAATTTACAAATTGATTCTAAAATTTATATGGACAGTCAAGAACCCAGAAAAACTAAAACAACCCTGACATATAAATATAAAGAGATTTAAACTTCCAATTTTAAAACTTATTATAAAGCAATAATGAAGACTCTGGGAGATACAGTATAAGTTATAAAACATTACACAAAATTGATCAAAGACTGACTTTCAAAAGCTAAAACTATAAAACTTTCAGAAGGAAACACAAATATTCATAACCTCTGATTTGACAAAAATTCTTAGGAACATTATCAAATGTTAGAAACAAAAGAAAGAATAGCTCTGCCAGGTGTGGTGGCTCACGCCTGTAATCCCAGCATTCGGGAGGCAGAGACAGGAGGATTGCTGAGTTCAAGGCTTGCCTGAGCCACATAGTGAGCTGAGGGCCAGCCTGAACTACAAAGCGAGACCCTGCCAAAAAAAAAAAAAAGCACAAATTAAAAAATTTTGAGAAATGAGGGTGTAATAGGTAGGTAAGCTAGTTAGACATCTTGTAGGCAGTTAGACAGGGCTGTCTCTTGAAAATACCATGAGAAAGGAGACCTTCACTGAAAGTCAGTATTATCAAAAGAGAAAACCACCACTTCCTGAAAGCAGTGATTGATGGGCCTCAATCTCCTTCCTGGGGTGGAGGGTCAAGTTCTTGATCCACCCCTCCTGGAAAAGCAGTGATTGCAAATCTCCCAGCATGGAGCGTCAGGACCTCGACCCACCTCTCCTAAAAAAGACTCCTCACTGAAGATCCTTGTATGTTGTTATTACATGACTTGCTTTCCCATTGGATCTACATTTAATCAATATCACCTAAACAACTCTACTTGTTGTAATCTTACTGGTTGATCATAGTTTTGTCCATTTTGTGATTTCTCATTGTACCAATATTACCTAAGTGACCGTACTTGCAATGTTACTGGTTGACTATAACTTTGTCCCACTTTAAACCTGCCTTACCTCATGACTCTGTTCCATATAAGGCCCCTGGAAAGTGAGTTGAGCGGGTCACCCATTTTTGGGTCCCCTTCGGTCTCTCTTAGGCATAAGCTTTCTTTCTTAATGAAGTTTTCCTACTCTTAACTTCCCTTGTCCCTAAAATTCATTCTTCAGTTTTAGAGAACACAAACTCATGTTTCAGATACCTAGCAGGTTGGAGTTAGGTCTGCTTTCCTGTATCAATAGCCTCTGTGTTCTCTAACTAGCTGTGGTCACCCTTAGAAGCCACTGGCCAGGAACAGCACTACAGACCACTGCTAACATTCTGGGAAATTCTGGATTTTTAGATAATTATCATATCAAATAGAGCACCAGCAGTAAAAAAATGTTTCACTACATGAATCCATGAGTAGGTAATTGTTACAAGAAGCTTATGTCTCTGCAAACACTACATGGCCAAGTCAGCAGATGAAGCTTATGTAACTGCTGAAAAACCAGGTCCAAAAGATACTCTGATAAAGACACAGGTTCTAGCTGGTGGCAGGAAAAAGAAACATCTGAAAGTGGCCTCAAAAGAGGAATGCACTTAGTTTTCTCTCCAGAAGAAGCAAAAGCTGTTTCTTCACAGATGATTGGGAGAGTTATTTATCAAACAAACTGGAAAAAAGGGTAAAGCGTGCAAACAAGTTTTGATTTGTGAGCAAAAATATCAAAGGAAAGAACAGTGCTTTGCAGTAACAAAGGAAATGTCATTTCAAGATCCTGTTTCAGTAGGAAGTTTACCAGGTAGTATTAATATTGAAGATGTTGCTGCGGTGACTAACTGTAATGCCAGTTGATAGTATAGAAGGTACCCAAAAGAAATAGGATGTCCTGGTTGCACAGAAGATGGGATTTCCATTTAATATTGTGGATTCTGTAGCAAAAAAATGGTCAAGTTTTATAACCTGTTTTGAAATATAGTGCAACCATGGTAGAAATAAATCATATCATAGAGAATTCAGAGGAAGCTGTTCTGTGTAGGAAAGCAAAGATCAATTTTAATTCTAATTCAGCCTATTGCCAGAAGAAAATCTTGATCTTTAGGACTAAATGCAGAAGATGAAAGGGACAGAGATGCAGCTAAGGCAAACCTCCATTGCACTGGCCTTGATAGGAATGCAGTCTGTCCAGTAAAATGCTGCTGATTTGGCTACAGCCACAGTGGATGTAATGAAACTTTTTGGAAGACTCCAGCCAACTTCTCTGGCATTGATGGTGGTAATACAGCTCATCAAGTGACAGAAGCACTTAAGCTTATCACTTTAGAGCAAAGGTACTGGCTATCAATATGGCCATTTTGGAGGAATCACGTGATGTTATGTTATCATGCAGGGTAGTCATGGCGGTAAAAGACTTGGCAATTGAAATACCAGTTGTGATACGGTTAGAAGGTATGTGAGTTGACAATGCCAAGGCACTGACAGTAGACCCTGGGTTGTAATGACTGGATGAAGCTGCAAGAAAGGCCGTGTGAAACAGTGACCTTACCCGAGTAAGCCCATGTAGAGATAAAATTTCAGTTACCAGTCTGATCTGAGATTGCAGTGGGTGGCCAAAAATGTTAAATGTGCTACAAGCCTGGAAAATACTGTGTTTTGTATTGTTCTTTTTTTCCTTTTTTTCAATGTTTGGAGTTTTTGTCATTAGATACCCAGATTCAAAGGATTTGGTCTGGTTTTCATTCTGCTGGGCAGAGCCACCTATGTAAAGAATATTCACTGCCAGTATCTAGTTTCTCTTTCTAGCCATTTTTTTGCTTCTTTTACAGAATGTCACTTGTGATAGACCTGCTTGTTATTGTTGGATACAAAGTTCTTCATTGATAAGATTTTTATAAATAAACGTGATGACAAAGCTTTATTGTTTAGTCTTAAAATATATCTAATAACTAGGCTCATTATTAGAGCAGTGTATTAATGTTTTCTATCAGAAGTGTTTATTTGCAGCACCAAATATATAATAGATGTATCAATTGTTTAATAGGTGTATCAAATATATAATAGATGTATCAATCATCTTTACAAACCCTGTTTGTAAACAGGGTTTTTCAAACACTCCTCAGAATGTTTTCTTAAATATTTCAGTTAAATAACTTGTTAATTCTTCAAATGAAACCTGGTTTATTCATTACAGAACCCTGATAACTGAAGGTCATCATGATTCTGTGTAATTAAGAGACACTTGTAGGTTTATATTAAGTTACTAAGGACTTGCAGATGAAATTAAAAATGACAATATAAGTTACTAAACATTTTACAATCTAAAAAAATCAAAATTAGAAACTTATGCTTCAAAGAACACAGTAAGAAAGGGAAGATGAACTACAGAATGAGAAAATATTTGCAAATCATATATCTGATTATTTGTGTGTGAAACACGTTTCATAACAATTCAATAATAAAAAGGCAAATGACCCAATGTAACCTGAGCAAAGGACCCTAATAAGATTTTGTTCAAGGAAGAAACAAAAATAATAAAGGACATAAACTAACATAAAAAAGATACTCAGAATTATCAGTCATCGGGGAAGGGAAATCCAAATCACAATGATATATGACTTCATATCCATTGTGACAGCTTGAATCTAAGAGTCATATAATAATAACTGTTGACAAGGATGGACAATAACATAAGCCCTCATGCACTGCCAGTGGGGGTGGTCACCAGTGCAGTGACTTTGGAAAACAGGGTCGCTGCAGTACACATGGTGCTTCTGCTAGGCCTAGCATTTTCATGAGGGAAACTGCTGTTAAATAATTACCGTGTGACCTACCAATCCTACTCTCAGGTGTAAATCCAAGGAAATAAAAGCATATGTCCTTAAAAAAAATGTACACTGGGCTGGAGATTTAGCTCAGTGGTTCCAGCGCCTGCCTAGCAAACGCAAGGTCCTTGGTTCAATCCCTGGTAACCACATACAACAATACCAGGCATGGTGGCTCACACTCACCAGCAATCAGTGCCATATACCACAAATGCTGGGCTTGGTGGCTCAAGCCTGTAATCCCAGCACTCAGGAGGCAGAGGCAGGAGGACTGCTGAGTTTGAGGCTTGCCTGGCTACATAGTAAGCTCAGGGCCAGCCTGAACTACAAAATGAGACCCTGTCTCAAAAAAAAAAAAAAAGTACACTAATGTTCTAGCAGCGTCATTATAGTCAAGATGTGGAAATAACCCAAATGTACATTAAGCGAGACTGGATAAACAAAATGTGCTCCATCTATAAAATGAAATATTATCCACCCAGGGGAAAAGATGATGCATGGTGCACCATGAATGAATCTTGGGAAGATTATGCTAAATGGAAGTCACAAAAGACTGCATATTACATTATTTCCTCCATACGAAATATTCAGGACAAGGAAATCTTCAGAGACAGGGGATAGATTAGTGGTTGTTTAGGGTTTGGGAGTGAGAGACGAGAGAGCAGGGGGGTTGCTAAATATGACTGAGGTTTTTATTGAGGTAATAAAAATGTTCTTTGGTGATGGATACATGTCTATGAATATATTTGTATATTCATTTTCACATATGAACATGTGATATCTTTGAATTGTACACTTTAACAGGTAGATTGTAACCCAATAAAGTTCTTAGAAATATCTAGTTATTCTAATAAATAGAAATACAATTTTGGTACTCTTATTCTCTATCCTGCGCCCTTCCCAAACTCATTTATGAATTTCAAGTGATTTCCTTTCTATTCAATAGATGATTATAGTGTCCATGAATAAAGACAGTTTTACTGCTTCCTTTCTAATCTGATAGCATTTTCTTTCCTTTAAATGCTGGATAAAAATTCCAGAAAAACGAACAAACAAACAAACAACATTCCAGAAAAACGTTGAGTAGGATTAATGGAGCAGGTCTCTATCTCGTTCATTATATTTGGAGAAAAGGATTCATTTACAATTCAAATATGTAAAAACTGTAGTTTTTTTCAAAGATTCTTAGGTTTAGTAAATTTTCTTCTATTGCTAATTTCCTGTAAAATTTTATCAGAAATGATTTTCAAGTATTTTAAAATATCTTCTATTTATATGAAAATCATATATTTTTTGTATTTTAACATCATGCCTTAAAGTTTGAACATTAAACATTTCCTATAGCAATTCTGCTGCTGATTATTTTTTTCAGGTTCTGTATGTCTGTAAACATTTTCATGTTTGAAAGATATTTTCATTGTGTATTGAGTTCCAAAAAACATCAAAATATTTACTTACACTTTTAAAGTGTCTCATTGTGTCTGTTGAAATAAAAATTTATCTTTCTTTAATTGTTGTGGTATGTCTTTTCACCAACTATGACTTCTAAGATTTTTCTTTTTAACATTGGTCTTGAGAATTTTGATTATGATGTATCTTTCTATAATTTTCATTATTTTTTCCTGCTTGGTGCTTTTGACTTTTTTTTTTGATATGTGGGTTTGTAATTTATTTCCAATTTGGAAATTTTCAAATTTCCAATTTTTCAAATTGGAAATAAATTATTTTTTCGAAGTTCTGCTTTTTTATATCTTTTCTCTCAAGAGAATCAACTTGCATGTATATTAATCCACTTGATATCTCACAGCTCACTGATGTCCTATTAATGTTTCTATGTTATTTTTTCTTTTATTTTGGATAGTTGGTTTTCTTTCTTTCTTTCTGCATCAGGATATTCAACCAAACTCAGTTCCAAAATATTTTGGAAACGAATTGCCTGTACTGAATATGTAAAGCATTTTCCCCCTTTTTTATTCCCTAAACAATGCAGTACAATAGCTTTTTACATAATATTTACACTTTATGAGGTATTATAAGTAATCTAGAGATGGTTTAATGTAAACCAGAGGGTGTGTGTAAGTTGTATAAGAATATTAAATAGAAGGAATTTGAACATCTCTGGGTTTTGGTATCTGTAGGTGTCCTGGAAGCAGGGAATCCTCTCAGATAATGGGGCAAGTAGCACAAAGTAAATTAAATGAAGTTATTAAGAGTCAATATTAAATAGTAGTGGATCTTAAGGTAGTCCAATGCCTTCCAAAATGACCAAGAGGAATTAAAAGTCACTAAGGTTACATCCACATGAGATGATACCCCCAGAGGGCCACAGGGGATGTCTGAGGAGACACATCTAACTTTTGGTACACAGTGGGACTCCTTGGAAGTGTACAAATCGGAGGTGCAAGGTGGGTAGTGGAACTGCAAGGGCTTTTGCTTTTGAAGATTTGCTTTTGAAGATTTCACAGAAATGTGGGATTGCAGGGGCTCTGCCTTTGACCACTGGCTTCCCTGCGGTTCTCCAGGACATAGGGATGGGCAGCAGGGAGCATGGATACTCCAGTCCAGCTGCAGAACAGAGGGACAGTGATGAGGTTCATCGTGGACATCGTGCTCCAGCTCCTTTGGCTATTAACCAGTAGGAAAATAAACCCTGCTAAAAGGGCCAGTAGGTGTACAGACACTGGAGTCTACTCATATTTCAGCTGGGCGTTTACCATATGATCTTGGCTGGTTTATCTGATTTTTGTGAACTTCAGCTTTTATATCTGAAAAGTGGTAATGGTGATGACCCACATTATAGGTTTGCATCATTCCATGGTTTGGGTGGTGTTGTGGTAAAGCTGGTTTGCTGAGAAGTAAAAGGATTTGAGGGCTCTGACTTATTTATTGAGTGCATTCATGTGTGGAAGAGACTGTAATGTGATGGCATTATTGGAGGTAAAATAGAAGCAGGGCTGGGACTGGGTTGGGATAAATCATGGGAACCTGACTGTGGGGACCATGTCTTTCCCTGGTCCCTTCCTCACTGACTCTTCTCTTTCTGCCTCCTGCCATCCATGGTCGGTTTTCCTCTGCCAGGGCCATATACCACAAAGCTTCTGCTTTACCACAGGTTAAAAAGTAATGGAGCAACTGACCATAGAGTCAAACCTCTGAAACCAGGGGCTTAAGGAAGCCTTTCATCCTTTAAATTGTTTTTTTCATTTATTTTGTCACAGCAGCAGAAAGCTAACGCATGTAGACTGCTTCCCTCAATTTATGCTATCTGCCTTTCTCTCACATTTAGACACTAAAGTTAACACTATCAGCACACAATGTCTCTCAGGTGAATCAGAAGCCTCAAAACTTAAATATTCTTGAAGGCCTGAGCAAGAGCTCATCCATGTTAAGGCAACAAAGAGTATTACAGGCACTTAGAGCTTG
>PVIC010028782.1:0-22980 GCA_004025085.1 Thryonomys swinderianus
TGGCTGATCAGGCAATGCCTAAATATAGACTTGTTTTTCAGCGGATATAGACTTGTTTTTCAGCAGATATAGACTTGTTTTTCAGTGGTTCAGACCACTTGACCCACTTCCTCAACGCTATCTTTTGGGTGCGGTTGCCCTTTGGCTCTCCACACTTTTATGAGAAAAACACCTGAAAAACTTCTCAAATACAAAACCAGCACTCAAAAACATTCTAAAAATCAGTTGGGGAATAAATTAATAAATAAATAAATCAAATAATTAAAAATAAAAATAGAATAAAATAAAATAAAACAAAATATACTATAATATAATAAAATAACACAACGCAGCAATTTCCACAAGCACGAGACCCAACCAGGTGGACTCACTAGGGCAACCTGGAAACTGAATGGAAAAGGAGATAAGCAAGGAAGGAAAGTGTCAAAAACAGAAAAACGGGGCACCTGTAAATCTGTCCACATCATTCTTAACCATAAAATATCAATGCAGTCAGTGGGTTCATTAGTAGGCACAACTAGCACATTGAGTCAAGAAACAAGATCCTACAATCTGCTGCATAGAGGAAACATACCTAATAGAGAAGGAAACCCAAAGACTGGTAATAAAGGAATAAAAAAATAATCTCCTTGTCACAGGATAATGAAAGAATGCAGTATTTGCTACGTTGTTTGCAGATAAAGTAGATTTTAATCCCAACCTGGTTAAAAGCCAGAAAGAAGGGCCCACTGTATCCCGGGGGCTGCCTAGACTCAGATGCTGGGCACCGTCCATTTCCAGAAGACTGAAGGCCACCCACTGGCCCACGTATCCCGGAGCTGTACAGTGAGGAGTCAGGTACAGACCCTGGGCACCAGCCACACCACAGAGGGTTGAGAGCCTCTGCCTAGCCCCAACCCCACCCCGGAGTTTCATTGTGAGGATGCAGGTCCTAGAGGAGCCAGAGCCATCTCCTGCATCCCTCTACAGGAGGTGAACTCCTAGAGCCACACTGAGAAACCAGGCAAGATTTTAAAAAGGGGGGGATCTAGCTTCTATTTTGCCATCTACTCCTAGATTCCTCTATTCACCTCTTGTCCCCACTCCCTCTCCTGTCTTCCTGTCAGAAGCAATACCCAAAAGAAAAGATTCTTAGGCTGCCCTATTTCTTCTATACTAATATAAGAAACTGTACAAAGCCTCCAATGGTCTTACAGCATACAGTTGGTACTGTTGTACATATGCCCCTTAATCCTATAGTACCCACTGGCATATATAAGGTTCTAGGGTATAGGTAATCTTCGTAAACCTGACAATGCTATTACATTCTCCTCCTGTCTCCTACCTCCCTGATTCACCGAGTGACCTTTTATCCCCAAAGGGTTCAGGGGCTACATTTAGGACCAGTATGTTGTATACACATTGCTGATTAATTCTAAATTCTGGCATATAGACATAGAGGTAACTCATAAACTCAAAGTCTCCAGAATAGAATTTAACAAAACTTTTTATCTTACTTACTGTGTTTAATACTGATTTTGGCATTTATTGTATTATGGTAACAAACATGATGTGATTGTTCTGCTCAAATACATCCCATGATGTGTCAGAAGTGAGAACTCTCAAGGGTCATTACAGATTCAAGGAGAACCACCCCAGGAAAGTGCCACATCCAAAGGGCCCCTGATAATAGAAAGAGACCTGCAACAAACATTGCCCTGTGATCAGACAAAGAGGGGCATTAATAACATGAGAAATGAGAAACATAGAAATGAGAAAATACACAAAAAACCAGACACAAAGATCACCACCACAGGGAAATTCAGAGAAAAAGGAACTAGGGCAAAATGAAACTCAAACACCAGGACTCTTGGAGATGGTAACTAAAGCGGATCTAGTAAAATGGAAATCAGAACTCATCTCTGAGATCAAAACAGAGATGCTGTCCACAGTGAAAGACATCATTAAAGAAGAGAACAGTGAGATGATAGAATCCAAGATAGCAAAACCAATGAAACCTTTTAAACATCTCGAAGCAGAGCTCCAGGGAATGATGAAGGAGAATGAAAGCTTGTGCAGTAGGATGAATGAAGCAAGAACTGAAACCCAGACCTAGAGGACAGCATAGCAGCCAATGAGCATGAAAGGTATAATCTATGGAAAAGAGCAAGGGATCACGAGAAATCAATTCAGCAGCTTCTAGATGACTCAAAGATAAATAATATAAGAATGATTGGAGTCACTGAAGAAGCAGGAGACAGTGTAAAAGAAATAAAACTATTGTCAGATATAGCAACAGAAAACTTCACAGGAAAAGAAATAGACATACAGATAAATGAGGCCTATCAGACTCCAAAACATCGTGACATAAAAATAGCTACACCTAGACACATAATTATCAAGGTTCCAGATGTACAACAAAAGAATGAAATACTGAAAGCAGTGAGAAAAAGGAAGAAAATCACCTACAAAGCAAAGCTCATTAGGATCACAGCAGACTTTTCAACACAAACACTCAGTGCAAGGAGAGCGTGGAGGGAAGTATTTCAAGCATTGCAGAAAAACAACCTCCAACCTACACTGTTGTATCCTGCAAAACTATCTTTCAGAAGTGACGGGGAAGTAAAACACTTCCATGATAAACAACACCTAAAAAACTTCACAAATACAAAAGCTGCACTCCAAAACATCCTAAAGAACATCTTGAAAAAAAAAAACACCGAAAATGCTATACCCACGAGACCCAGGAGAGTGAATACCTTGGGGCAAGCAAGAAACTAAATAGAAAAGGGGAAAATCAAAGAAGAGAAGAATTGAGAACAGGTAAACATGGCAGGTCTGAATATGTCCATATCAGTCATAACCATTAATGTCAATGGCCTCAATGGGCCAATTAAAAGACACACACTAGCAGATTGGATCAAGAAGCAAGATCCTACAATCTGCTGCACAGAGGAAACACACCTAATTCAGAAGGAAACCCATAGATTAAAAATAAAAGGTTGGAAAACAATCCTCCATGCCAGAGGAAACTGCAAAAAATCAGGAGTGGCTATCTTGTTTGCAGATAAAATAGATTTCAAACCCAAACTGATTAAAAGAGATAAAGAAGGTCACTATATTCTCATACAAGGAACTATCCAAGAGAAAGAAATAACAATCATAAATATTTATGCACCGAACTCTAACGCACCCAACTATACAAAACAAACATTACTGGACATGAAAAGCCAGTTAACCATGAATGCAATAGTAGTGGGGGATTTGAATACTCCATTGTCACAAATTGGCAGATCAACTGGACAAAGAATCAAGAAGAAAATACTTGAGCTAAATCAAACTTTGGAGCAAATAGACTTATTAGATGCCTACAGATTTTTTTACCCTTCAAAGCGAGAATATAGCTTCTTCTCAGCTGCTCATGGATCATTCTCCAAAACAGATTACATTCCAAGTGATAACATTCTTAATAGATCACATTCTTAATAGATCACTTTTTTAAGCTTGTCCATAGAACAAGCTTAAGTAGATGCAAAGGAATCGAAGTTATCCCCTGCATACTATCAGACCATCGTGCCTAGAAACTGGAGCTGAATAACAAGAAATTCCAAGATCCTCATAAACACATGGAAATTGAACAACACTCTGTTAACCAATGAATGGGCCACAAAAGAATTTAAAGATAAAATTAAACATTTTCTACAACTAAACAACAATTCCAGCACAACATACAGGAATTTATGGGGCACAATGAAAGCAGTTCTGCGAGGGAAATTCATAGCAGTGAATGCATACACTCGGAAAGTAGAGCAAACTGAAATAAATAATCTAATGATGAACCTCAGACAATTAGAAAAAGAGGAGCAAAACAAACTCAAAGCACATACTAGACAGGAAATTATAAGGATCAGAGCAGATATTAATGCAGTGGAGACAAAAAGAACAATACAAAGAATCAGTGAATCAGAGTTGGTTATTTGAAAGGATAAATAAGATCGACAGACCCTTAGCCAACCTTATCAAGCAAAGGAAGGAAAAGGCTCAAATCCATGCTACAAGGAATGTAAATGGGGAAATCAGCACAGATCCAGAGGAAGTCCAGAGGATCATAAACACATATTTTGAAAATCTGTACTCCAACAAGATGGAAAATCTAGAAGAAATGGATAGATTCCTAGACTCATATGAACTTCCAAAGCTGAATGAAGAGGATATAAAAATGTTAAACAAACCGATATCAATCTGGGAAATTGCAAATATAATAAAAAAGCCTACCAACAAAGAAAAGCCCTGGTCCTGATGGATTCACTGCTGAATTCTACAAAACTTTTAAAGAAGAGTTAATACCAGTATTTCTCAATCTCTTCAATGAAAATGAAAGGGAAGCAGTACTCCCCAAATCATTCCTTGAAGCAACCATCACCTTGATTCCAAAGGCAGGGAAAGATCCCACCAAAAAAGAAAACTACAGGCCAATTGCTGTAATGAACATTGACGCAAAAATCCTCAATAAGATACTTGCAAACTGAATACAGAGAGTTCTTAAGAAAATCATACACCCTGATCAAGTCGGATTTATCCCAGGGATGCAAGGCTGGTTCAACATACATAAATCAATCAATGTAATACACTATATTAATAGACTCAAGGACAAAAACCATATCATCATCTAAATAGACACAGAAAAAGCATTTGACAAAATGCAACACCCATTTATGATCAAAATCCTACAGAGAATTGGAATTGATGGACTTTAATTCAATTTAATACAAGCTATTTATGAGAAACCAACAGCCAGCATCATATTCAATGGGCAAAAACTGAAACCTTTTACACTAAGGTCAGGAACAAGGCAAGGATGCCCGCTGTCACCACTCTTGTTCAATATAGTACTGGAAACATTAGCTATAGCAATCAGGCAGGACAAAGATATAAAAGGAATAAAGATAGGAAAGGAAGAAGTTAAACTGGCATTATTTGCTGATGATATGATACTCTATCTAGAGGATCCCAAAAACTCAACCAAAAGACTGCTAGACTTAATTAGCAAATTTGGTAGTGTTGCTGGATACAGGGTCAATGCTCGAAAATCAACAGCCTTTGTCTACACAAACAACAGATTCACTGGAAGAGAAATTGGGAAGTCAATCCCTTTCACAGTTGCATCCAGGAAAATGAAATACCTAGGAATCAACCAAACAAAGGAAGTGACATACCTCTACTCTGAAAACGATAGGACTCTGAAAACTGATATAGAAAAGGAAACCAGAAAGTGGAAAGATATCCCTTGTTTCTCTGTCGGGGGAACCAACATCGTCAAAATGGCTATACTCCCACAACTATTATATAGATTCCATGCAATTCCAATGGAAATTCCAACTGTATACTTCACAGACCTAGAGAAAATAATACAAAAATTCATCTGGAAACCCAAGAAACCTAAAATAGCAAAAGCAATTGTAAGCAACCATGACATGGCAGGGGGTATTACAATCCCAAATTTAAAACTCTAGTATAAAGCCTCTGTGATAAAAACTGCATGGTACTGGCAAAGTTACAGACCCAACGGCCAGTAGAAAGGATTAGAAGACCCAGAAACAACTCCGAATACACTAAGTCACCTTATCTTTGACAAAGGAGCCAAACATCCCTGATAGAAGAAAGACGGACTCTTTAACAAAAGTTGCTGGGAAAACTGGGCTTTAATCTACGAAAAGCTAAAGCTAGATCTATGTCTTTCACGATTCACAAAACTAAACTCACAATGGATACGAGACTTAAACATTAAAAGAGAAACAATAGGCCTGCTGGAAAACAGGCTAGGTAAAACTCTTGGAGACATTGGCTTAGGCAGAGACTTTATGAATAAAAATCTCTATAGCACAAGAACTAGCAGAAAGAATCAACAAATGGGATCTCATTCTACTGAAAAGCATCTGCACAGCCAAAGAAGTCGCTGGCACTGCTAAAAGACAACCAACAACATGAGAAAAAACTTTACTAGTCGTTTATCAGACAAAGGGTTATTATCTAATATATATAAAGAACTCAAACAGATCAGCCTCCCCAAGGTTAAAGACTCAATTCAAAAACAGTCATCTGAAATGAACAGATACTTCTCAGAGGCAGAAGTCAAAGCAGCCAAGAAACGTATGAAGAAATGTTCAACATCATTGGTCATTTGAGAGATGCAAATGAAAACAACACTGAGATTTCATCTCAGTCCACAAAGAAGGGCCACATTCACATAATCAACCAACAATAAATGCTGGCATGGCTTTGGGGAGAAAGGAACCCTTTTCCACTGTTGGTGAGATTGCAGACTTGTGCAACCATTGTGTAGATCCATGTGGAGATTTCTCAGAAAACTAGGACTAGGGGTCCCATTTTACCCTGCTATTTCCCTGCTAGGAATATACCCAAAAGAACTTAAAAACTCACATTGGAAAGACACATTTCCACCCATGTTCATAGAAGCTCAGTTCATCATAGCTCAATTTTGGTAACAACCCAAATGTCCATCAACTGGAGAGTGAATAAAGAAGCTGTGTTTTTTAAAAAATAAAATGGAGTATTACTCTGCCATAAAGAATGACAATGTCGATCCATTTAGGTGCAAGTGGAGACACCTGGAGGATATACTAATAAGTGAAATCAATAGATCACAGGCAAATTCTGGATCTTTTCTTTGGCATGAACACCTGGAGATGCAAATGAGCTCTAGAAAGTATGACAGCTTTTATAGAGTGGGAAATTTCTATAGCAAACTTGGTGTGGGAATGTGATGAGGGGAAGGAATAAATGTGCTACACAAAGAAAATAAAAGAGCATGTATAAAGTGGTTGAGGAGGTGTGGGTGGATAGTGATATGGGTAAAAATGAGAATTAACTTGTTTCATATACTGGTACAAATTCCTCAATGTTATACATGATTTTGAGATGTATATAAATTGTACCAATAGAGAATTCAATTAAAAAAAAGCCAGAAAGAAGGTCACTATATTGTCATATGGGAAAGATTTTAGAGGAAATAAATAGCAATCATAGATGTTTATGCACCAAACTCTATTGCACTTAACTACAGAAAACAATCATTAATGGACATGAAAACCAAGACACTACTAATGCAAGAGTAGCAGGGGACTTTTTATAATCAACAGTCACAAATTTACACATTGACTGAACAAAGAATCAATAAGGAAATACTTAAGTTCAACAAAACTTTTGAACAAATTGTGCTCACAGATGCTTACAGAGTATTTCAATCTGTAATGTCAGAACACTTGTTGTTCTCAGATGCTCAGAGATCATTCTCAAAAACAGATCACATCCTAGTTCAAACAACAGGCTTTAGGCAATGAAAAGAACTGAAACTTTCCCCTGCATACTTTCAGTGCATAGTGTCTTGAAACTGGAGTTCATTAGCAAAAAAATTCCAAAATCCTCAAAAACACATGGAAATTGAACAACAATCTGTTGACCAAACAAGGGGCCACAAGAGAAACTAAAGATATCAAACATTTTCTACAATTAAATGATAACCTCAGAACAACATACATAATTTTACGGCACACATTCAAAGCATATCTATGAGGGAAATTCATAGCACTGAATGCCTACAAGCAGAAAATAGGGTAAACTCAAAGAAACAATCTAATGTTCAACCTTAAACTGCTAGGAAAAGAGAAACATGCAAATCCAAAACTAATACTAGGGAGACAAACCAACAAAGGTTGATTCCAAAGGCAGACAAAGACCCAAAAAAACAACAAAAGGCCAAGCTCTCTGAAAAACTTTAATGCAAAAATCCTGATAAGATAGCGAGAAAAATCATATTGCCTGACCATGAGATTTATCTCAGGTCTTCAAACGTGGTTTAACATATGTAAAACAATAAATGGAATATATTATATTAACAGACTCAAGGGCAAAATCCATAAGGATATCTCAGTAGATGCAGAAAAATCATTGGACAAAAATCCAACAGCCGTTCATGTTTAAAACCCTACAGAGAATCAGAATACATAGACTTAATCTCACTCAATGAAAGGTATTTAAAAGAAACCTATAGCCAATATCACTCTAAATAGGCAACAACTGAAATATTTTACAATATGTTCACGAACAAGAAAGGATGTCTGCTGTCACTACTCTTTTTCAATATGTTCTGGAAACATTAGTAACAGCAATTTAGGCAGTACAAAGAAATACAAGGAATAAATATAGGTAAGGAAGAACATAAATAATCATTATTTGCCATTGATATGACTCTCTACATAGAGGATCTAAAAACTCAACCAAAAGATTGCTAGACTTAATTACCAAATTCAGTATTTTAGCTGGATACATGGTCAGTTCTCAAAAATCAACAGCCTTTATATACACAAACAACAGACTCACTGAAAGAGAAATTGGGGAGTCAATTCTTTTACAATAGCAGCCAGAAAAATGAAATATGTAAGAATCATTCTAACAACCATGTCATGTCAAAGACCTCTATTTTTAAAAATACAGGACTCTGAATAAGGAGATAAAGGATATCAGAAAATGAAGAGACATCACTTCTTCCTGGTTATGGAGAACCAACTGGGTCAAAATGGCTATATTCCCAAAACGACTATACATACTCAATGCAATTCTTCTTTTTTAATTGAGTTCTTTATTGGTACAATTCATATATATCTCACAATCATGTATAACATTGGGGAATTTGTACCAGTATATGACACGTTAATTCTCATTTTTACCCATATCCATACCCACCCACACCTACCCACCCCCTTTATACACTCTTTTATTTTCTTTCTGTATCATATTTATTCCTTCCCCTCATTACATTCCCACACCAAATTTCCAATGGAAATTTCCCACTCTATAAAAGCTGTCATACTTTCTAGCGCTCATTTGCATCTCCAGGTGTTCATGCCAAAGAAAAGATCCGGAATTTGCCTATCTGTGATCTATTGATTACACTTATTAGTGTATCCTCCAGGTGTCTCCATTTGCACCTAAATCAATCGATCTTGTCATTCTCAATGACAGAATAATACTCCATTTTATAAACAAACCACATCTTCTTTATCCACTCTCCAGTTGATGGACATTTGGGTTGTTTCCAAGACTGAGCTATCACGAACTGAGCTGCTATGAACAAGGGTGTACATCTGTCTTTCCAATGTGATTGTTTAGATTCTTTTGGGTATATTCCTGGCAGGGGGATAGCAGGGTCAAATGGGACCCCTAGTCCTAGTTTTCTGAGAAATCTCCACACTGATCTCCATAATGGTTGCACAAGTCTACAATCCCACCAACAATGGAGAAGGTTCCTTTCTCCCCACAGCCATGTCAGCATTTATTGTTGGTTGATTATTTGATCATGGCCATTTTTTGTGGACTGAGGTGAAATCTCAGTCTTGTTTTCATTTGCATCTCTCGAATGACCAGTGATGTTGAACATTTCTTCATATGCTTCTTGGCTGCTTTGACTTCAGCCTCTGAGAAGTGTCTGTTCATTTCAGTTGCCCATTTTTGAACTGGGTCCTTAAATTTGGGGAGGCCGATCTGTTTGAGTTCTTTATATGTTGTAGATAATAGCCCTTTGTCTGATAAACAGCTAGTAAAGATTTTTTTCCCATTTTGTTGGTTGTCTTTTAGCAGTGCCAGCGACTTCTTCGGCTGTGCAGAAGTTTTTCAGTAGGATGAGATCCCATTTGTTGATTCTTTCTTTTGTTCTTGTGGTATGGAAGTTTTATTCATAAAGTCTCTGCCTAAGCCAATGTCTCCAAGAGTTTTACCTAACCTATTTTCTAGGCTCTTGTTTCTGCTTTAATGTTTAAGTCTCATATCCATTGTGAGCTTAGTTTTGTGCCTGGTGAAAGAGATAGGTCTAGCTTTAGCTTTTGGTAGGTTAAAGCCCAGTTTTCCCAGCAACATTTGTTAAAGAGGCTGTCTTTCTTCCATAAGGGATGTTTGGCTCCTTTGTCAAAGATAAGGTGGCTTAGGGTATCCGGAGTTGTTTCTGGCTCTTCTAATCTATTCCACTGTTCCTCAGGTCTGTTACTTCGCTGGTACCATGCAGTTTTTATCACAGCCCCTTTATACTAGAGTTTTAAATTAGGGATTGTAATACCCCCTGCCATTTCATGGTTGCTTAGAATTGCTTCTGCTATACTAGGTTTCTTGTGTTTCCAGATGAATTTTTGTATTACTTTGTCTAGCTCTGTGAAATATACAGTTGGAATTTCCATTGGAATTGCATTGAATCTGTACAGTAGTTGTGGGAGTATAGCCATTTTGATGATGTTGGTTCTCCAGACCCAGGAATAAGGGATATCTTTCCACTTTCTGGTTTCCTTTTCTATCCCTGTTTTCAGAATCCTATAGTTTTCAGAGTAGAGGCCTTTCACTTCCTTTGTTTGGTTGATTCTTAGATATTTCATTTTTTGGGGTGCTACTGTGAAAGGGATTGACTCCCCAATTTCTCTTTCAGTGAGTCTGTTGTTTGTGTAGACAAAGGCTCTTGATTTTGAGCATTAACCCTGTATCCAGCAACACTACCAAATTTGCTAATTAAGTCTAGCAGTCTTTTGGTTGAGTTTTTAGGATCCTCTAGATAGAGTATCATGTCATCAGCAAATAATCACAGTTTAATTTCTTCCTTTCCTATCTTTATTCCTTTTATATCTTTGTCCTGCCTGATTGCTATGGCTAATGTTTCCAGCACTATATTGAACAAGAGTGGTGACAGCAGGCATCCTTGTCTCATTTCTGACCTTAATCTAAAAGGTTTCAGTTTTTGCACATTGAGTATGATGCTGGCTGTTGGTTTCTCATTAATAGCTTGTATTTAATTGAGATAAAGTCCATTGATTCCAATGCTCTGTAGGGTTTTGATCATAAATAGGTGTTGGATTTTGTCCAATGCTTTTTTTGCATCTATGGAGATAATCATATGGCTCTTGACCTTGAGTCTGTTAATATAGTATATTATATTGATTGATTTATGTATGTTGAACCATCCTTGCATCCGTGAGATAAATCCGACTTGATCAGGGTGTATGATTTTCTTGATAACTCTCTGTATTTTGTTTGCCAGTATTTTATGGAGGATTTTTGCATCAATGTTCATTAGAGAGATTGGCGTGTAGTTTTCTTTTTTGGTGGGATCTTTCCCTGCCTTTGGAATCAAGGTGATGGTTGCTTCAAGGAATGATTTTAGGAGTAGTGTTTACCCTTTGATTTCATTAAAGAGATTGAGAAGTACTGGTGTTAGTTCTTCTTTAAATTTTTTGTTGTATTCAGCAGTGAAGCCATCACCACCAGGGATTTTCTTTGTTGGTAGATTTTTTTAAATTAAATTTTCCATTTCCCAGATTGATATCAGGTTGTTTAACATTTTTATATCCTCTTCATTCAGCTTTGGAAGTTCATATGTGTCTAGGAATCTTTCCATTTCTTCTAGATTTTCCATCTTCTTGGAGTATAGATTTCATAGTACGTGTTTATGATCCTTTGGAATTCCTCTGGGTTTGTGCTTATTTCTCCATTTTCATTCCTTGTAGCATGGATTTGAGCCTTTTCCTTCCTTTGCTTGATAAGTTTGGCTAAGGGTCTGTCGATCTTATTTATCCTTTCAAATAACCAACTCTTTCATTCTTTAAATCTTTGTATTGTTCTCTTTGTCTCCATTGCATTAATTTTTGCTCTGATCCTTATACTTTCCTGTCTAGTATGTGATTTGGGTTTGATTTGCTCCTTTTTTCTAATTGTCTGAAGTTCATCATCAGATTGTTTATTTCAGTTTACTCTATTTCGCGAGTGTAGGCATTCACTGCTATGAATTTCCCTCGCAAAACTGCTTTCATTGTGTCCTGTAAATTCTTGTATGTTGTCCTGGGATTGTCCTTTAGTTGTAGAAAATGTTTAATTTTTTCTTTAATTTCTTTTGTTGCCCATTGGTTGGTTACTAGAGTGTTGTTCAATTTCAATGTGTTTGTGAGCATATTGAAATTTCTGCTCTTCAGCTCCAGTTTCAAGGCACTATGGTCTGTTAATATGCAGGGGATAACTTGGATTCCTTTGCCTTTACTTATCCCTGTTTTGATATTAGAGATGAGTTTTGATTTCCATTTTACTAGATCCACTTTATTTACCATCTCCAAAAGGCCTGGTGTTTGAGTTTCATTTTGGCCTATTTCCCTTTTCTCTGAATTTCCCTGTGGTGGTGATCTTTGTGTCTGTGTTTTTTTGTGTATTTTCTCATTTCTACTCTTTCATTGTTATTAATGCTCTTCTTTGCTTGATGACACGGCAATATTTGTTGCAGGTCTCTTTCTAGTTTCTGGGGCCTTTTGGATGTGGCACTTTCCTGGGTGGACCTTCTTGAATCTGTATTGACCCTTGAGATTTCTCAGCTCTGACACATCATGGGAGATATTTGAGCAGAACAATCACATCATGTTTGTTACCATAATACAATAAATGCCAAAATCAGTATTAAACACAGTAAAAAAGAAAAAGTTTTGTTAAATTATATTCTGAAGATTTTGAGCTTATGAGTTACCTCTATGTCCATATGCCAGAACTTAGAATACAACATATAGTTCACAAATGTACCCCTCAAACCCCTTGGCGATAAGAGGTCACTGGGGAATCAGGGAGGTAGGAAGACAGGAGAATGAAATACGGTTAGCAGATTTATGAAGATCACCTATACCCTAAATATGCCAGCAGGTATTAGAGGATACAGGGCATATGTACAAGAATACCAACTCTATGCTGTAAGACCGTTGGGGAATTTGCACACCTTCTTATAATAGTACAGAAGGAGAGATAGGGCAGTCTAAGAATCTTTAACTTCTGGTATTGCTTCCAACAGGAAGATAGGAAACGATGTGGGGACAAGAGGTGAATAGAGGGATCTAGGAGTAGATGGCAAAATAGAAGCTAGATTTTCCCTTTTTTTATTCTTCCTGGTCTGTCAGTGTGGCTCTAGGAGCACCTCCTGTAGAGGGACACAGGAGATTACTCTGGCTCCTCTAGGACCTGGGTCCTCAAAGCACAGCTCTGGGGTGGGGTTGGGGCTGGGCAGAGACCCTCAACTCTCTGTTGGGGGATGGCACCCAGGCTTCATACCTGACTCCTCACTGCACAGCTCCAGGATACAGTTGGCTGGTGGGCAGGTTTCAGTCCTCCGCTGCCTTGGGAATGGCCGAGTCCACACCGCTCCAGGGTGCAGTGGGCCGGTGGGCTGCCCTCAGTCCACCGGACACAGATAGCACCTGGTAGCCAAGTCCATGCTGCTCTGGGATATAGTGGGCTGGTGGGCGGCCCTCAGCCCGCCTGAAATGGATGGGACCCTATAGTCAAGTCCGTGGTGCTCCTGGTGTACAGTGGGCCAGTGGGTGGCCCTCAATCCGCTGGAAATGGATGGTGCCCTGTAGCTGAGTCCGTGCCACTCTCCTTCATTCCCTTCAATGCAATTCTAATGGAAATTCCATCACCATACTTCACAGAGCTAGAGGAAATCATCTAAAATTCATCTGGAATGACTAGAAACCTAGAATGGCAAAAGCAATTCTAAGCAAGCAAGACAAGTCAGGGAGTATTACAATCCTTAAGTCAAAACTGTACTAGAAAACCATTGTGATAAAAACATCATTGGACTGACATAGAATAAGGCCCATGATCAGTGGAATAGATTAGAAGATCCAGAAACAACTCCAGATACATTAAGTCACTTTTTCTTTGACAAAGATCCAAACATCCTTAATGTGGGAAAGATAGCATCATTAATGAATAATGCTGGGAAAAGTGGGCTTTAAACTACCAAAAACGAAATCTAGACCTAGCTCTTTCACCATGTACTTAAATAAAATCACATTGGATTTGAGCCTTAAACATTAAAACAACAGAAGAAACCCTCTGAAAATTAGGTTAGTTAAAACTCCCGCAGGTATTGAATTAAACAGAGATTTTTGTGAACAAAACCTCTAGAACATGAGAACTAGCAGAAAGAATCAACAAATGGGATTCTCCTTCTCCCAAAATCTACTGCACAGCAAAAGAACCACTAACACTGCTAAAAGACAACTAGCAACATGGAAAAAAAGTATATACAAACTGTAAAACAAAGGATTGATATCTAGAATGTAAACATATCAGTGCCCTAAGATTAAAAAAAAAACCCAATTCAAAAATGGGCATCTGAAATGCACAGACCATTCTCAGAGACAGGCATCAAAGCAGCAAAGAAGTATATGAAGATGCTTTCAACATTACTGGTCATTGGAGAGATGCAGATGTAAACTGCATCTCAGTTTTACTCAGATTTCCTCTCACTTTACAAAAAATGCTTCCTATTTCAAAATCAATCAGTAATAAATGGTGGAAAGTCTCTGAGGAGAAAGGAATCATTCTCTACTGCTAGTAGAATGGTTGAGATTATTGTGGGGATACCTCAGGAAACTAGGATTAGAGGTCCCATTTGACCCTCTTACTCCCCTACTGGGAATATACACAAAGGAATTCAAAGAATCATATTGTAAAATCATATGTACATCCAGGTTCATAGCAGCTTAGTGCTTTTTTGTTGTTGTTGTATTTGAGGCAGGTTATCGCTTTGTCATTCATTGTGGTCCTCAGTTTATTATGTAAACCAGGCAAGCCTTGAACTCAGCAATCCTACTGTCTCTGCCTTTCGAGTGTGGGACTACAGGTGTGATCCACAATGCCTGGCATAGCAGCTTAGTTTTTGATAGCCCAATCTGGAAAAAAAACAGATCCCCATCAACTGGAGACAGCATAATGATGTTTTCTCTTGTTGTTTTGTTTTTGTTTGTTTTTTCAATTTTTGTATTATGTAGTTTTAAATAAAATGGAATATTGCTTGGCTATAAAGAATGAGAAGTTTAATTCATTTATGTGCAAATAGATACACCTTGAGGATACACTAATAAGTGAAATAAATAGAACACAGATATACAAATACTATATCTTTCTTTTGTATGAGAAATTGTACATGGAAATGTGTTCTATTATGTATGATTATTTTTGTGAAATAGGAAATATACAAAGGGTATGTCATAGGGGAACATAATGAGCAGAAAGTATAAATATGATTCAAAAAGAAAAAGAAATAGCATGTGTATTAATGATGGGGGCTTGTGGATGAGTAGGCTTATGGGGAGAAATGAGAATTAACTTCTGTCATATACCAGTACAAATTGCCCAGTGTTGAGTGTAATTGTGAGCTGTATATAAAATGTACCAATAAAGAATTCAATTAATAGAAAAAAGTTAACAGCTTCTCTTTATACAAACATCAGACTTACGTAAAGAGAAATTGCACAGGTACTCCCTTTCACAATAACACCCAGAATAATATAATATATAGGAATCATTTTGTCAAAGGACTTGAAGGTTCCTACTCTAACAAATTTGGAACTCTCAAATAGGAGATATGAAGAGATATCAGCAAACAGAAAGGTATAACTTGTTCTGGATAGGGAGAATCAACATCATCTAAATGGTTATGCTCCCCAAACCACTCTTCAAATTCAATCCAACAGCGATGGAAATCCCAGACCTATTTCACAGAGCTAGAGAAAATATTCCAAAATTTCATCTGCAAACATGAGACCTAGAGCAGCAAAAGTAATTCTAAACAGAAAGGACATGGCAGTGTGCATTATAATGTTCAACTTAAAAATGTACTATAAAATGCAGTGATAAAAACTTCATGGCACTAGCGATTTATCAGACCTAGGGGTCAATGGAGTTGACTAGAATATCTAGAAGGAACTCCAACACACATGAGAATTATTTTATGTCATATACTTGTACAAATTCTCCAATACTGAACACATCCTCTATTGCATAAGAACTAGGCAAAAGAATCAACAAATGGGATCTCATCTTACTAAAAAGATTCTGCACAGCAGAAAAAAGCACTGGCACAGTGAAAAGATAACAAAAATGGTAAAAAAATACTAGCTGTTTTTCAGACAAAGAGGTACTATGTACAATATATAATGAACTTAAACAAAGGATTCCCCACATTGTGGATATCAGTTTGTGCATTCCTACAAAATCTGGGATTAGAAACCCTTTTAATCCTGCTACTTCCATGCTAGGAATATAGTCGAAGGAATTAAAGGCATCATTTCATAAAGATAGGTGTGCACCCATTTTCATAGTACCTAATTTTGTGATAAGCCAATCTTGTAAACAAATCAAATGTCCATCAACTTAAGTATGAATACCGGGAGATATTTTTGTTGCTGTTTTTATTGTTTCTTTGTTTGTGTTTTAATAAAATGTAGTATTACTGCACTATCATAAAGAACAAGTTATTTTATTTATATTCAAATTGGCACTCCTTGAATGCGCACTAATAAGTGAAAAAAATAGATCAGAGATATGTAAATACCATGTATTTTATTTGGTATGATGAATTGTAGATGTAAATGAGTTATAGAATGTAAGATAGCTTTGTTGAATACCCAAAGGGACTTGGATGAGGAAATTACTAAGAGAGAGATGAAATATGATTTGAAAAGAAAAAAAGCTGATGTATATAGTGTGTGGGAGTGTGTATTATTTTTGCATCTGAGTAAAAATGAGAATTATTTCATGTCATGTACTTGTACAAATTCCCCAATACGGAATGTAATTGTGAGCTGTCTGCAAAATATACCAATAAAGAATTCTATTGAAAACAGAAAAAGAAAACTGTGTGCTTATATGCTTTTCTAATAGAGTTTTTCTTCCCCCTATATTGGATCAGGAGAGCTGCACACTTTTTCTTCTATGAACTTCAGTAATTCTTATTTAATGAGCTGGCAGGCCAGAACTTGTGCTTTGTCAAATAGCAAAACTCCCTATGGAAGACTCTTTGTATCTTTCCTGGTTCCCTGGATGAAGCTGCAGCTGAAAGCCGGCTGCATCTCAGATGATCATTCATGAGGCAGCAAAGATGCGAAAATTTCCAAAGTCAGCCAATACACTGATCAGGAGTAAACCCAGGAGGGCTCCGTGTATTTGAGGACAAATGTCAATAAAATACTGCCATGCCATAAGAAGGCAACCGGGGAGAGCTCCAAACAGAATATAGAACATGTCAATGTGAAGACTCCTTCAGCTGATGACCAACCATTTAATATCATTTGCTGTGAACTAGCATGTGGGCTATTTTGAAATACAATCCATGAGCTGCTGAAAAGAATGAAAATTTGTACTGTGCAGGATGGATTAATCTATAACAACTGCTCATTTATTTATTCAGGAATTTTTTTTAGCTCATTATGTCTTTGCTGATTTTTTAGTCCAGCCTGTCTACATGTGAAAGCTGTGCAATGAAATCCCCTCATACATTGGTATTTGCGCCTATCTCAGTTTTCATATCCATTAACTTTTGCATTCTACAGTTGGGTGCACTTGAATTTAGTGCTGAAATATTTAAGATTTGGTTGTTGTTTTCCTCCTGAAATGTTTCACGTACAAGAATAGTGAGGCCAACTTGTCTCTCTTCATGCATTTATTTTGAAATCCAGTTTACTCGCAATTCATGGCCATTCCTGCTTTTTTTTTTCTTCAGTTTCCTACTGCATGGAGAATTGTTTTCCAGCCCTTCTCTTCAGTCTATGATTTCTTTCTGAATTAGAAGTGTCTCCTGTAGGCAGCACAATTTCCCATCTTGCTGCGTGATCCATTCTGTCAGTGTTTGTCTTTAAACTGTCACATTGAAACCATTAACAGAAGTGGTACGACTGATATGTGTAGACTTTGAGCTGTCAAGTTTTATTCTTCTTGGATCTTTTCTTCTTTGTTTTTTGCCATTCCCTACAATGTCCTTTTTTGTCCCAATGGCTTGACTCTATTGTGGAGTTGTACCTGTATTCATTTTGCTCCACAGTATATTTTTAGAAAGTTTTCAAGTGCAAGCTTTCTATTTCTGAAATTGCTCTTTGTTTTAGATATATCATATTTCCTATTCAATTATGAAGCATGAATTTGAAGCATACACATCAATCTAGTGCAAAAGTGGTTATTGTGCAAGATATGAAACATTTTACTCCAGGATTTCCTTGCATCAAGTCCTTGGGATGGGAACTGTGCTGTGTTCTTGATGGACTTTCTCTTCACACATGATTGTTTTATTTTGTCTAGCTGCTTGCTGTACTCACTTTATTTGGGTGGTAGGATATGTGGAAAATTTAGCAATATAATCCTTGGTGTAGATTGTATTTCTGCACTACTTGAATTCCTGTTTCCAATATCTCCATGTAAATTTCTTTTCTGTTTCCTGTGAAGTTTTCTGCTACTATCTGTAAATTTTCAATGTCTTTCTCGGTGTCACCTGCTTTGTCTGTGATTCCAATCCATTTTTTGTTTATTCTTCTTAGAATATGTTTTGTTCTAGTGATACCTCATGTTCCTTTTTCATTTTAAATAAATTATGCCTTTCATATACATGCCATTTATGCCATTCTGTGCTGGATGTCTCAGATTGGCCTTACGACAGAGTCAACCTATTTCACAAATATTAACGGTCTTTCTTAATACCTAGACTGTATTTGAAGCTGTTCTAAAGCTTCTATGTCTCTCGAGATACCATACTCTATCATTTCCCTTATCTCTACTTTAACCCTATGATTCATAAGATATATTACAGATATGTCACTCCTAATCTCAGAGATCAGTTCCTTTTAAAATTTTACTAGATTTTACTTTTGTTACCATGTCAGAGAGTATTGCTTGTTGAGCTTCCTTTTGCTCCATTTCAGTTTTGCCTGAACTCCCCCGGAGTGGGTTTGCTCAGATGTGGGATTTTGAATTTTTCCTCCTCTGTGAGGATTTGTGGATACTAGTGTTTTGGGCTTCATACCTGGCCTGCTGTGGTTAAATGTCTAGACTTAGAACTAACCACAAAATATACTTACATATTTTAGGCATCATAGTTCAGAAAGAACAAACACAATTACCATGGAATTCAAAAGTAGTGTTATAGGAGAGGTAGTGATTACAAATATAATATAATTAGAGGAAATATAAAGATCATAACAGTGGGGATTAATAGAGACCAGAACACAAAAGAGACAGATAAGAAAAATACAAAACTGAGACAAACAGAATTAGGCCCATTAATATTGATATGCTCTTCAAATCACTCCAGGAGGAATTTCCATCCAGTACTGCAAGACAAACATTCCAGGTCCATAGTGCATCTCCACCCCATGTATCTGCACAAAGGAATATCTTTGTTTCAGCTTTATGTCTGGTTCCCTGCCCCATGCCTCCATATTATAATGTGATTTCCATCGCTGACGGGTTGATTTAGAACAGTAGTTTTGGGAGTGTAGACATTTTGATGCTGTTGCTTTTCCCTATCCAGGAACAAGTAATATCTTTCCATTTTCTGATAACTTCTATGTCCTATTGGAGAATTCCGAATTTTTTAGAGTCCTTCAACTCGTTTGACAGAATGGTTCTTAAATAAGAGTTATTCTGGGTGCTACTGTGAAAGAGATTAAATGCACAATTTCTCTATGAGTCTGTTCTTTGTTTATATGAAAGCTGTTAATTTTATTGTATTAAGTGATTTCTTTATTGTACATTTTATATACAGTTCACAATCACACTCAATATTGGGGCATTTGTACCAGTATATGACAGAAGTTAATTCTCATTTTTCCCCGTATTCCTACTCATGCACAAACTCCCACCACTATTACACATGCTATTTCTTTTCCTTTCTGAATCATTGTGTGATCCAGGGGAAGGGAGCATAACTATGACGTTTGGATTTAGTTTTTAGTCTCCTGGGACTTGACAGCACACAACTAAATAATATCTAGATAGAAGTGAGGCTTACAGAAACTGAGCTTGGGCCCAACCCATGCTACTCTGGGTAGCAAAAACCTCAGGCCCCAGCTTGCCACACCTTTTATTCGGCACCTCTCCAATAAAAAAATGTAACAAAGACTCAGAAAGCAGGGTAAACTTTGATACTGGAGCCATTATTCCACCTTGAAGCATCACAGCATGTGGGATGAACAGAGTCCTTGTTGTTATCCATGGTGAAGGTGAGCTGAGTGCAAAGGCAGCTTGTAAAGGCATTCCATTATTCAACCTAAAGAGGATTCTTTTGTTTCATAGTTAAGTTCAAAGTCTGGCGGTAGAAAGACCTGGTCAGTTTTGACCTTTCAATTAGTTTTCCCAAACAGCATTGTTCCCAACAAATCATATTTATTTTTTCTGTTCACTATGTTTCCCTATGATATTTGAATATTTCCCATTTCACAAATCCAGCTTACATAATAGAAATCATTTCCATCTAAAAGTTCTCATATCAAGGGAAAGATATGGCATTTATATATCTATGATTTATTTATTTCACTTATTACTGTGTCCTCAACGTGTATGTCTTGGCAGGTAAATAAATCAAATTTCTTCTTTGTAGCACAGTAATACTCCATTTTATTTAAAATACATAACAATACAAAATAAAAACAAAACAAACAAAGGAAAAAAGATACAACAACACCTAAAAACCTCTTTATGCAGTCCCCAGTTGATGGGTATCCGTATTCTTTCTAGATTGGGCTATCTGTAACTGAGCTGCTATGAACTTGGGTGTACATAAGATTTCACAATATGATTCTCTGAATACCCTTGGGTATATTCACAATAGGAAATATACAGTATCAAATGGGACCTCTATTCCTAGTTTTCTTAGTAATTTCCACACTAATCTCCAAAATGCTTGTATAGGTCTACCATACTACCAGTGATAGATCATTATGCCTTTCTCCTCACAGCCTTGCCACAATTTATTACTAGTTAATTTTTAAATAGCCAGTCTTTGTGGAGTGAGATGGAATCTGAATTTTGTATTCATTTTCACCTGTCAAACGACCAGTGATGTTGAATATTTTTTCATATGCTTCTTGGCTGCTTTGACTTCTGCCTCTGAGAAGGCTTTGTGCATTTCAGAAGCCCATTTTTTAATTGGGTCTTTAATCTTCTGGGAATTGATTTGTTTACATTCTTTATATATTTTAGAGAGTAACCCTTTTTCTGACAAGCAGTTTGTAAATACTTTTTCCCAGGTTGTTGGTTGTCTTTTAGCAGTGACAGGGTTTTCCTTTTTCATGCAGTGGATTTTGGGAAGATGAGATCCCATTTGTTGATTCTTTCTGTTTGTTCTCATGCTCTAGAAGTTTTGTTCACCATTTCACCTAACCTATTTTACAACAGGCTTACTGCTACTGTTTTTCTTTAATGGAATTCTTTATTGGTACAATTTATATACACTTCACAATCACATATAACATTGGGGAATTTGTACCAGTATACCACACAAGTTATGCTACTGTTTAATGTGTAAGTCTCAAGTCCATTGTGATTTTAGTTTGGTACATGGGGAAAGAATAGGTCTAGCTTTTGTTGTTGGTAGTTTATAGCCCAGTTTTTCCAGCACCATTTGTTAAAGAGGCTGTCTTTCCTCTATAGAGGATGTTTGCCTCTATGTCAGAGATAAGATAACTTAGTGTATCTGGAGTTGTTTCTGGATCTTCTAATCTATTCTACTGGTCCTGGCTCTGTTCTTAGCCAGTCCCTTGAATTTATTATCACAGTGGCCTTCTAGTACAGTTTTGAGTTGGGGATTTTAATACTCCCTATGATGTCTTGGTTGCTTAGAATTTCTTTTGCTATTCTGGGTCTCCAGTCAATCCAGATGAATATTTGGATTATTTTCTCTAGCTCTGTGAGGTATGGTGGTGGAATTTCTATTAGAATTGCATTGAATGCATATAGTAATTTTGGGAATATATCCATTTTGACCAAGTTGGTTCTCCCTAACCAGGAAGAAGGGATGTCTTTTCATTTGCTGATATCATCTATTTTCTTTTTCAAGTCCTGTATTTTTATGAGGACAGGTCTTTCACAATCTTTCTTAGAATGATTCCTACATATTTCATTTTTGTGGCTGTTATTGTAAAGGAATTGACTCCCCAATTTCTGCTTCAGTGAGTCTGTTTCTTGTGTATATAAAGGCTGCTGATTTTTGAGCAATAACCTTGTACCAGGTACACGACTGATTTTGGCAATTAAATCTATCAGTCCTTTGGTTAAGTTTCTAGGATTCTCTATATATAGAGAATCATATCATAGGCAAATATTGACAGTTTAAGTTCTTCGTTACCTATCTTTATTCCTTTTATTTCTTTTCTGTGCCTAAATTGCTCTTACTAATATTTCCAGTACTATACTGAATAAGAGTTGTGACAGTGGAGTTCCTTGTTTTATTCCTGAACTTAGTATAAAAGATTTCAGTTATTGACCATTTAGGATGATGCTTGATATTGGTTTCTTTTAAATACCTTCTGTTGACTGTGATGAGGTTCTTGTATTCTGATTCTCTGTAGGGTTTGAACCATGAATGTGTGTTGGATTTTGTCCAATGATTTTTCTCCATCTATTGATATGTCCTTATGTATATTGTCCTCAAGTGTGTTAATATAGTATATACCATTTATTGTTTTACATAAGTCAAACAAGGCTCACATGTATGGAATAAATCTGGCATGCTCAAGCTGTATGATTTTCTCAATAAATCTCTGTTTTCTATTTGCCAATTTCTTATTGAGGATTTTTGCACCAAAGTTCATTAGGGAGATTGACCTGTAGTTTTCTTTGCTTTTTTGGTCTTTGTCTGCTTTTGGATTCAATCTTTTTTTAAAATGGAATTCTTTATTGGTACAATTTATATACATCTCAAAATCATATATAACATTGGGAAATTTGTACCAGTATATGCCACAAGTTAATTCTCATTTTTACTCATAACCCTACCCACTCCCCCCTCCTCCCCCCTTTATACATGCTCTTTTATTTTCTTTCTGTATCATATTTATTCCTTCCCCTCATCACATTCCCCCACCAAGCTTCCTATAGAAATATTCCACTCTATAAAAGCTGTCCTACTTTCTAGAACTC
>PVIC010028783.1:0-22987 GCA_004025085.1 Thryonomys swinderianus
CGATGGACGGCAGAAGATCAGAACAGTCTCTCGTTGGGCTGAGGCAAAGCTAAGCTTTTTCACCCCTTCTTTATCCTTCCTGCAGACAAAAGCGGCACAAAGCCAAAAGGCAGACGTGGTCACTGCAACTGGACGTGCATGGCCACGGCTTTGGCCAGAAGCCGGGGCCGGACACATTATTTTGAGAAGTTTCTAGCGTCCTTGATAATAACACATTCGCTTCCATCCTCCCTAATGATCTGGAGGCTGTGTTCTTTGGGCCTGTAACCTGGGGAAGGGGCCGGCTTCTCCCAGGAAGATTGAAACCGATACGTCTGGTGCCAAAATTTATCTATACCAAGGTTTGTTGCCCTAAGACTCAGGTCAAGATCTGTTTTCCTAGCCTGCTTAGCACAGAGGTTTTTCTGTACAAAGCCTGTTAACTCTTTTATTTACCTTTCTCCAGTGTGTGTGTGTGTGTGTGTGTGTGTGTGTGTGTGTGTGTGTGTGTGTGTGCATGATGGGGAATCAGTGAATGGCCTTTATCTTCAAAGTTCCCCAAATAAAGAGATACAGCCTCAACTCTGATACTATATAACTGTGGCTCTTCGGGTGATTTACTTCCATAACCCTTGGTTTCCTCATCTACAACATGAAGATGCTGTACCTATCTTTCAGTCATCTGACAAATAAGACTTTGCCGCATACAATAGCAAGCAGTGTCTGGCCCGTCGGTGCCTCGTGAAAACGTGTCTGTGAATGCAGCCCCATTTCGTCACTGCCTGCTCCCTGTGGGCTCCAGCAGAGCGCCAGCCCCGCCTGGGCCTCCCACGCAGGAGGGCTCTTCCGGCGACTCCAGCAACAACAGGCCCAGCTCTGCCGGTTGCCTGCTGCGTGGAGCCCGGGCTTCATCTGTGCGCTTGTTTGTGTGACGGGCACCGCCAAGCGCTGGCTGAGGACCTGCAGCGCCAGAGCCCGCCTGGGAGTCCCGGGCCAGGAGAGCTTTGCACCACCGCGGCCATCGTGATGGCACCACAGGCACAGGATGCTCTGGAGAACTGAAGGGTTCGGGGGCCTCTGCACCTCTGATTCACCCGAACCTCCAGCTTCCACCTCGTTCTCACAGACTTGCCCTGCTTAACGCTGACATCCAGTCCGGGGCTAGTCCTGGCTCTTCCTCCCTCCCCACTTTGTACCCACTAGCGAGGCCCTCAGGCTTCTTCTTGGGCTTCCTCTCTGGCTTTCTGTCACTTGCTCCCCCGCCCTCTACCCTTCCTGCTTCCCAGGAGCACCCGTGGCACTCACCCGTGCCACCTCATGCGGCGCCTTTAGGCAGCTGCCCAGTCCTGCCCCCAGGCCTGAATGCGCACTGGGCTCCTCCACCCACCGCTGCCCGTCCAGCTCCCCTGGGGAAGCCAGAGGTGAGGGACACAGCTCCGGACTCCACCGGCCGCCTGCCAGCTCCCTCGCTCCCAGTACCACCTGCTGCAGACGAGGGTCTCGGGAGGGGATTGCTGAAAGGGACTGCGGTGGCGTGAGGCCCTGTGCAGGCCCCGGGTGAGGCGGAGGAGGAGACCTGTGCCGATGCGGACCGGGTGAGGCCTCAGCCAGCGTCGGTCGGCTGTGAGGACTTCCGTACACTGTGCAGCATGACGAGGCCACATTGGGGAGGACGCTCCGTGGAGGGACCAGTATGATCCACGTTTGCGTCTCCAGATAAATAGGCAGCGTTTCAATGACCTTCACGTTACGTGATGGATTTAAGTTCCGTCCCTGGGAATTAAAAACAAAGGAATGAAGCTTTAACATAAACTTAGATTTTCAGAAGTTGCAAAGACGGTGTAGACTCGCTGTAGAGCCTTCTCCCAGTCTCCCAGGAAGTTAGCCCCTGACGTACCCGCAGTCTCTGTTCACAACTAGCGGTTAGTGTGGGACTTAAGCCCCTCTGACTCCCAAGCCCTGGGCTTGCTGTGAACTGCGGATTTGCTTTTCCCACTGTCTTCTGCCATTCCACCATCGAATCTAAGGCACGACCCGGCCTTTGGCACCCCAGAGCCTGTGACTCTCAGGTGTGAGCTTCTTCCGGCCCCTCTGCTTCCCTCCCGCCGTTCTCTGGACCTCAGGTGGGCCGCCAGCCCCAGCCATGTGTGGATGGCCCCAGAGTGTGGCTTACGAGGGGGCCGCTGTGTGTGTGTGACCTCTGTGTCCTCGATCCTGACATGCAGAGACCCTGCCAGGCCCGACTCAGAGGCGTGGCGGTGTGTGTCAGACTCCCGGCTTGGCCCTGAGAGGGCCCTGAGCTTGTCTCCCCCCTGCCCATCACCCTCACCCTCAGCCGGCGGGCTCGGCCTGACTGGGCTGCAGTTAAGCAGGGGCTCCCTGCTCCCACCCCACCACCCACCCACACGGCTGCTGTGTCCACTCCTGTAACCTGTGGGTCCCTGAAAATGAAGCTTCTGCAGCCCACAGCCACACACCGCGGCACAAAGACAGAGCCCAAGCTTTACCGGCCAAGATATGGAAACATCTTGCCGGCGGTCAGAGGACGGGCGGAAGCCCATGACTCGGGTAAAATCCCTCTGTTTCATACTAGCCGTGTGCCCTGTGGCAGTAATGAATGCTGCAGGGCTCTTGTGAAGATGAAGGGACTGAGAAACCCGAAGCTTTCAGAACCTTACCACACATGGTTAAGCTCTCAATAATGAGTAATTATTACCTAATACACAGGGATGTTGACAGAGACTTAATTGAGGCCATTATTGTAATGATACCTTGTAAAGGGCAAGGTGTGCTAAAAGGTGTCAGTGCAATTTTTTTTAAAAGTAGTTTACTGCATCAGGAGACACAGGAAGCCACGACCTTCTTGCTGTGATTACCATGGCCAGCGGGACCGGAAAGGGGATGAGCTCAGGACGTCAGCTCCCTCCCTGACTCCCACTCCCCGTAAGCCCCTTCCTGAGCCCCCCTGCCCTTTCCTCCAGCCCTGGGGGGGGGTGGTCTCTTGAAGTTGGGGTGCACCTTTCCTGCTGACTCTTCGGTGACAGCCATGGCAATACTTTGTGTTCGTTCTCCCTGGTTTCGAATCCGTCCGATAAATCCAGGACTCTGGCCACTGTCGGTGCTGCCAGGGACAGGAGAGTCACGATCCAAAGGACCCAGAGCAGCCGAGGAAGCTGTGCATTGGTGGTCTGGGCTGTGAACCTACGGAGGAGCGTTTAGGAGAACATTCGAGAAACGGGGCGCACTCACAGACCGCGTGCTAAAGAGACGTCCCCAAGTAAAGCGCCCCAGGGGCTTCTATCTCGTGACTTACTCTGTGCTGAAGGGAGAGACGCGGTGACGTGTGTTCGACTGCACTCGTGGGGCCCAGGGGAGCCGTTTCTAGAGAGGATTCTGTAAAGCCCGGTGTCGTCTAACAGCGAAGAACGTTTTTCTTTGCAGTATTAAAGAAGATACAGAAGAATATAATCTGAGAGACTCCTCTGAATGCATAGGAAGACTGAAACCGCACAAGTCACAGAAGTCGGGCAGAGTGAGCAACAGAGAGGATCTGCTTGTGTAACTTTTGATGATCTTGACACAGCTGATAAAAACTGTTGAGAAATACCACACAACTGTGGGCATCATTGTGAAGTGGAAAAAGCCCTTTCTAAACAAGAGGTGCAGTCTGTGGGGCCACAAAGCGGTCACGGAGGTGGATCTGCTAACGTTATGGGTTGTGGAGGGAACTTCGGGGGTGACTGAGGGAACTGGCTGCAGTGGAAGAGGAGGCGACGGCCGTGTATCCTGGCTCCTTCTCTTGAAAACACAACAAAACTCAGCTGGCTGTCTATGCTCGAGGGGCACCAGCACCCACTGCGGGCTCTTCCTGTGACATCTCTGCCAATGCCAAGGCAGGAAATCTAGGTGTTCTCTCCAATAACTGACGGTGTCAAGTAGGTTGGTGGGTGCACAAAAATTGCAGGAAAATAGCTCTTTTAGTTTTGAACTTTTATTGCACGCGCTTCTTCCTAGACTCTAAATATCTAATTTCCTAGAGCTGCTGTAAAGTGAGGCAACAGAAATTCATTGTCTCCCAGCTGCAGAAGCCAAAACCTGAGACTGAGGCATGGTCGGATTGGTTCTTGCTAAAGGCTGCCAGAGAGAATCTCCTCCCCATCCCTCTCACCTCCTGGGGGTTTGCTCCTATCTTTGGCTTTTCGTGTCTTACAGGAGCATTAGCTCAAACTCTGCTTTCACCTCACGGGGATCTCCTTCGTGTGTCTGTGTCCAAATCTCTCCTTTTTTGTATAACTAGGATCATACTGAATTAGGCTCACCCTAGTGACTCCAACTTGACCATCTGAAGAGTCTACTTCCGAGTCAGAGCACTTTGACAGGTCCTGGGGAATAAGATTTCAACATCTCTTTGAAGACCATCAGTAAAGCTGGGGTACTGAGTCCAAGACCAGAGTGACCACTGCTCCATGCAGGCTACATTCTCCACCCAAATTTCCTAGGAAACTACTAGGCTTCTTTTTCTTCACCCTCCACCCGTGACCAGCAGGTAGACTGTTTGCTGCACATCAGCCTGGACCACAGAACTGTAGGGCCTCATGGCTCTAAAAAGACATCAATCTCTATTGGAGATAGGGAAACTGAACCCCTATGTCCTCCTCCCTCATAGAGCACTGGGAAAATGCACCCTCACTACTGTAGTGCTGGGGCCTCTGACTCACAGTAAATGTGTAAGGTGCTTCCTACAGGCAATGGAGAAAATCTCCACGAAACAAGAGCATGTTTTCCCCATTGAATCTGAGAGGCACTAGCAGGTTCATCGAGGGCCCCTGGGATAGGCGTCTACTAAACCAAGGAATAATTCCTGCGCTCTGTCCATCTATAATTTATTCTACTTGGGTGTGCATGCAGGCACCCATGTGCGTCCCCTCCAGAAAACCCAGTAGGTGTTCTTTGTACTAATAAAACTCCCCTGACCTCTTCCTTTGGTTCATAACTTCACTCTTCAATATTTGTGGAACTCTGAGCCCGGTGCACACAGCAGCACTATGACGGGAACACACAGGGGCTTCGGGAGGTCAGCACCCCGAGCCTGGGTCTATTCAGGAGCTGCGAGACTCTGTCTTGTCTCCACCCAGGGTCAGCCGTGTCATTTATAAGCCTCAGTGCAAAATCAAAGTGAAGCCAAAAGCTATTACAAATTTCAAGGCATGGCAGTACAGGATTAAATCCAGTGCAGGACCCCTGCAGCTGTCCCCTTGTAGGGAGACCAAGACGGCCTTTCTTCCCGATTCTGGGACTCAAGCAAGGGAAGAGCATAGCGCAAATACTTCGTGTAGTGCAAATACGCACTGATCTAGGCACTTGCACCAGCGGACGCCCCTCTGTGTGATCACAGCTCTACTTGCTCTAGGTCAGTTTTCTCATCAGAGTAACAGGCAATGACAGTTCCCACCTACAAGGAATATTTCATGGCCTCTACTTCAGCCCATAGCAGTCTCTGCTGTTCATTTGAGGCGCCCCTCCTCCCTTCCCCTTGGTGTCTAGGTGAGCGGGCGTGTGACACGCAGCTAAACCAATCACGGGGCACTTGGCAGAGCTTCACCCTCGGCCTTCTCGCCAATTTGTGCAGCCTGGAGAGCTTGCGCGGAGCTTTAGCACAGAGTTACCGTGGGTTCTTGATGTCTTTCACATCCTGAGTCTGACTGAGCCTGAAGCTAATCTGATGATCTTCCTGAGCTTTTCCTGGCTAACAGTTTCGTTTTGTCTGAAACGGTTGCTGAATCGGTCCTGATTCACCCGCGTCCAGAGCAGCTGTGCGGCTGATGTGAGAAATTCCATGGGCTTAGCCCCAGGGCCTGCACCAAGCACCCGGGAAGTCGGCGACTGCCTTTCTAGCTTAATAAAAAGTAACCGCTCTCGGTATGTGGTCCCTGCTGTTGGCTGGGTGCAGGAGCAGCCTCATCTGCAGTCGCGCGCGCGGAGCCCAGGCCGCCTTCCAGCTGCTGGGACCTGGGGGAGCCGGAGACAGCTGCCCGAGGCCTGTCTGGAGCCGCAGCCCCGCGCCTTCCTGCGCTAGCCTAATGCCGTAATTGCAGCCTTCCCAGCTGTCGGCCGTGGAGACAGCCCAGAAAATGAGGCTGGCTCCGTAAATATTGAACCAAATTATGCAAATACATTCACACGAGAGACTGAGCTGCAGAGACGGGGTCTGATTGGTGGGCCTGGCCCAGCTCGCCCCCCTTCTCTCCCCTTCTGCTCTGTCAACCAAAGGCAGCCAGCCACCCGGGCACTGCCAGACAGGCTGGGCCAGTGCAGGGTGGCTGCGGGCTGCTAACGGTGTCCAAGCAGGGGCGAGGGGACCGTTTTGAAGGAAACAGGCACGTGAGGCGGCAGTGGTACTCAGCCCCTCCGACATCCTAGTCTCCCTTCATGAAAGAGTGCCCTGGTGAGCACCTCACTGGGGCACCAACCTGGCCAAGGTGAGGATTTCTGCCCCTACTGCCCAGCTTGTGCCCTCGGGACATTGGAATGAAGGGATCGTCCCCCTTGGAGAAAAGCATTTTTGTGGCTTTTCCCTACTGGAAGGTCACAGTCCTGAAAACCCCGTGGCGAAGAAGCCCATTCAGAGACACTCAAAATTCTAGACAGGGCCCGCCTGTCATTTCAGCACTCTGGGAGACTGAAGCAGGAGAATCACGAGTTAGATCTCAGCTTCAGCAATTGAGCAAGACTGTCCAAAATATAAAAACAAAACAACCAAGGATGTAGCTCAGTGAGAAGGCCCTGGCTCCATCCCCAGTGTCAGGGGCAAAAACCTTCCAGAAACAAGGGTCAGGGAGCAGAGAAAAGTACAATGCCAGCGCTCTTCTGCGGAAGAGGAAGGGGGTCCCCGTGGGCCTGTCTGAGGCGGTCCATAGGGATCTGACCAGCCTACAGGTGGGCCCTGGGGAAGAGGTGGGTGCCGCAATGGCTGGGGGTGAGAGGAGGCGGCAGCCAGGGGCTCAGGCCCAGATCCCGTCCTTCCTCGATTCTCAGCCTCATGGCGGAGCTGCGGGCAACGTTGCCCTGAGACTCGGCTGCCAGGGAAAACACCAGACAGGAAGGAGCCTTGGCAGCTTCGAAGCTTCGCAGCCGGCTAGGCTTGGGACTGGTGAGGACAGCGGGACAGAGGCTGCTTGGCAACATGAGCCCTCAGTGCTGGGTCCTGCAGGACGGCAGGGACCGGGCTGGCACCAGAGGAGCCAGAGCGGAGAGCGTGGGAGGAGGGTCTGTGGGCCCAGGCCATCTGCCTGTCCAGAATCAACAGGAGACGGAGGCGGAGCGGGTGAAGGCACTGCGTTACTTCCTCTTCCGCTGCCGCACACAGCGGCCACACACTAAGTGGTTTGTGTCCGTGCAAATGTATTCTCTCATCTCTCTGGAGACCGCGTGAGTCAGCAGGACTGTGTCCCTTTCCAGAGGCTCCAGGGAGAACCTACCTCCTTGCCTTTTCCAGTTTCCACACTAATGTAGGCCTCTGCGTCCATCTGCACAGTGCCTTCTTCACTTCAGATACTTTTTCTCTTTTTTAATTTTACTTATTTTAAAAATTAATTAATTTATTCTGTACATTTATTAGTGAAGGGAGTTGAGACAGTGTCTCACTCTGTAGCCCGGGCTGACTTCAAATTTGTGGCAATCCTTCTGCCTCAGCTTCCTGAGCCCTGGGATTACAGATGTGTGCCACCATGGCTGGCTTATTTTTTTACTTTAATTAGCACATGATTGAAATACATAACTACATTCATCACAGGGAGTTGGTATGTGTACATAACCCATCTTAATTCCTTTATGTCTTTTTCTCCCATCCCCAGTTCTGACACTCTTTTTTTTTTTTTTTTTCTTTTTGGAGACAGGGTCTCACTTTGTAGTTTAGGCTGGCCCTGAGCTCACTATGGTGCCCAGGCAAGCCGCCCTGAACTCAGCAATCCTCCTGTCTCTGCCTCCCGAGTGCTGGGATTACAGGTGTGAGCCACCACGCCCAGCATTATATGTGGTAACCGGGGATCAAACTCAGGTCCTTGTGCTTGCGAGGCAGGCGCCGGAACCACTGAGCTAACCCTCCGGCCCAGTTCTGACCCTCTTATTTCCCTTTTTGTTTGTTTGTTTGTTCCATTTTTTAAAGGCAGAGTTTCCCTGTGTAACCCAGTCTGGCCTTGGACTCACAATGATCCTTCTGCCTCAGCCTCCTGAGTGCTGGGATTACAGGCCTGTGACACCATGCCCAGGCTCTATTCTTTTAAGGACCTTTGGGATTGACTACATGTAGGCCTATCGAATAATCCTGGACAGTCTTATTTTAAGGCAGATGATTAGTCACCTGAACTCTCCTCTGCCGTGTAGCCTAAAATATTCGAGTAGGAAGGAGACATGTTGAGAGTCCACTCTTCCACCTAGCACAGCTATAGGCTTAAATTGAGTTAAACTGGACATGGCTTGTAATGCATGGACTCTGGGAGCTGGAGGCAAGGGGGTCAACAGTTCAAGTGTCACCTGAGGAGCTTAGTGAGACCTTGTTTCAAAACAAAACATAAAAGTGGGCTGAGGATATGGCTCAGCCTGAAGGTCCTAGATTCCATCCCCATTGTGGCAAATAGAAAAATGAACAACAAATAATAAATAGTTAATACTGCTCAGTGTAGCCCACAGATTGGCAGGGACTGGGAAATTAGATTATTCTTAGAAATATTTTTACCTTCTTAAAAATAAAATAAGAAATATGGCATGTTTCACAGGGTACATGCTGGCACATTACACATGTGACTGTAGAAATGGTGGCACCGTGTTCTTTTCTATGTACCATTTCTTGTTCAATTAAGCTTCAGAGAACTTTTCGCCCTGAGAAGCTTATCAATTTGTTTTGCTGTGTTCCAGGCAGGCTGAGACAGACCTTGGCTTGTTTGCTTTCTGATCTTTTGTCTGATCCCTTTATCCCAAACCTTCAAACTTTTCTGGCTTTACAGCCCAATACTCCCAAGTGTTTCCACTTTCAAATCTGTGAGATAAACTATGTGAAATTAACCTAAGTGACGGGAAGTGTAGACTGGTCAATTTAGGGAAACCAGCATTAGCTGTAAGGAAAACTTGCTGCTGGGAAGATAAACAGATGAGTTCATCCAGTAACAAAGATGCCTTTTCTGCTGTCACTCTCTGGTAAGGCAGCTGGAGGCACCGAGGTGATTCTATTGCTCCCTAATCTGCTTAAAGTATTCTCAGCCTTGGAGGTCTGGTTTGGACCTTGTTATGAAACGCCCGCCCCCTTCAAGCCACAAGCCAATCTTGTTTCGGTCTGACTCTCCTCAGGGTCTAGTTCTTCCTTTTTTCTCGAGCCTTATCTCTTCCCGCCTGCTCAACCCTTCTGCTCTTCAGCCGCCTGGGCAAAGCTTCGTGCGGGAAAGTCCCAGGAAGCGCACACCCGCAGCCTCCGCTCCCGTGGGTCTGGGCCACCTCCGCCTCCTCCGAATGCTCATCCTTCGGGCTTTTGCTTAGGTGTTCACATCTTGTGCCAAGCACCACCCCCAAAGCCAAGGTCGCTGAGTGTAGACCTCCATCCGTCCGCTGGGAGCCAGGGAGAAGAACGAGGTCTGATAAGGTTGAAAATCAAAGCCAAATAACATTCAAGTCTGTGTGGTCAGGTTCCCAAGATGGCCTGGTTCAGGCTTTTCATCTAGGCCTTTCACCTGCTAGTGAGTCAGCCCATTGTGCGGCCCTCACAGGCGCAGGGATCCTTCCCAGCCTAGCCCAGTGGCAGAGCTATTGGCAGAGCTGGCAGGATTTGCTGCAGCCTGGGAAGGAAACTTGTCCTCCCTCGGGTGGAGCACCACGCGCAGTGGTACTCAGCGGCCAGCCTCCCCTCGGTGTGGGCCGCTTCTCAGGCCCGAGCAGAGTGGAATGGACACCTGTTTTGAGAGAAAAAGCCTTGCATATCTCAGGAGAGATCTGGGAAAGGAAGTGTGCCTCACCACCGCTGGGACAGTGGGCAGGTGTTCCTTACAGCCCCGAGGGCTGAGCCTTATTCAAATGAGACACCTGGCTGAAGTTTTGGCTCGGTGGCACCATGCAAAGTGCGGAGTTTGATCCCTGGTACTAAAAGAGAGAGAGAGACAGAGAGAGACAGAGACAGATGGAGAGAGAGCTACATCAGGGAGCAGAAGAGATAATCACTTATAAACTGTAAATTGTGTCCAGAAATAGTAGATGTCGTGTACAGCTCAGAGGCTGACACTGAGCTGATCTGTGCAGGAAAAGCCTGTCCGGTGGTGACGGAGAGAAAGACACAGCAGCGGCCTGTGACACCCGGCGGCCAGGCCATCGGTGCTGCCCAAATGACCAAATTTACCTTGTGCCACCCCTAGCCCCAGCTGAACTGGTAGATTAGGGGAAGACAGTGCCAAGGAACACGCTGAGCCTGCGGGCTCAGGGCTGGACAGGGTTACAGGCACCGAGCGGCAGGAGGAGGGGTGTCCTGACCACCGCCCCTGCACGGCGGGGCAAATCAGCTGCGGGACAGACAGGGAGCTCACTCATCCGGTGCGGGCCGGTGTGGGGCACGTGCCCAAAACAGTGAACAGCGGCCAGTCGGCTGCTGACCTCGTACGGGTCCCGCAGGAGCCAGGTGCGCTGCAGGTGAAGCCGATGATGAATGGTTCTCTGCAGCCACGAGGCTCCAGAAGGCCCCTCCTGCTTCGGGTCACTCACCGCCATCCTAGCTCCCTCTGTGGGCCACTGGGTTGAAGGAACAACCACCAGGGGAAGGCGCACCAAGAAGCAGGGCCATTGTGTCTGTGTCGTGACCGCCCCCCTAGCCCAAGCAGGTCGCACAGACACAGGTGTGCGTAGACCTGTTGGGGGCAGGAGCTGGTCGCGCCGAGACTGATAAAAAGCTGAACACCTACCTGTTAGAGATATGGAGACCTCAGTGGGAGGATCAAAGACTCATCCCCCTGAAGAGGGGCCCAAGGACAGGGGAGAGTGCTCACCTTGCAGCCCCCGCTCCAGAAGATGATCTCACTTCCGGCTCTCCAGGCTCTCCGTTCACCTTTGAATAGGGCCAAGATGGAGACTCCGCTCTACAAGGAAGACAGGGAAGCCTCAGCCGGAGCCAGCAATGTCCAGTGGGGCTCCAGCTCTAGCAGGCACTGAAAATGGATGCACCCCGCTGTCTGGGACCCTGCTTTGTATCCTGATGGCTATAGGAGTCATAGCACCAAGGTGGCAGCCACCGTGGTCACCTGCCCCGTGAGAGGTACGAGATGCATGTTTCTCCTCAATACTGGAGCATGGAGTTGATACGTTCTGGGTTATGGCTCCAGACTGTGGAGAAGGAATTCTGTTGAGAGTGTACGCTGTGAAGACGGCAGTGACAGAGCATGCGGGGCACCCCAAAGGGTCACGGCTGTGAGGCAGGGCCACCTGTCAGGCCTACATAATGAACTGGAGAGGGTAGGAATTACTCTGTGCTTCGCCTGTGTGACTGGTGTTAACAGAAAGCCCCTGTGCCCTGCGGCATGACGGGTCCCTTGCTCAGTGCTGGGTACTCACCACTTTGACGCGGCCCCTGACAGCCAGCACCAGTGGGCTTTGCTGTGGGAAGGCAGCCAGTGGTCTCTCGCATGGCTTTCCGAAGGTTGTCTGCACAGCTCCAGCTTGTGTCCAGGTTTAATGGCATCAGATTCGGCTCAGTGGCCAAAGCTGCCATGTGTGCAAAGGTACCCAGCAAGGACACCAATATTTGCTTCCTTGTGACTCTTTTTTTTTACAGTACCAGGCATCAAAATTGGGCCCTTGTGCATCCAAGGTTGGCATTCCTTGTGACTCTTTCAGAGCTTACACTAGCTGCACTCATGCTCCAACCACATCCAGACATCTCAAAGCAGGTGGTTTGGACGGTCAGTGAAGACAAGCTGCAAGGGCCTGGATTGTCAGTCACATTCTCAGGGGGTGTCTGGTCAGGTGTGGCATGGGGGGCATGCCCACAGCAGTGCAGTACTCTGTCTACCAGCTCCCTGAGGGCACAGCTACAAGTGGTCCTGGGCCCAGTCACAAATATTTCCCTGGTGCCCCCAGTTTCCCACCGTGGGAAAGGACAGAGCAGAGTCAAGGCCCCACTCCGGGACCTAGAGCTTGTTTACTAGGGGCTGTTGCTGTCACCTGGATTGTTGTTGTGGGTTATGGGCACAGCGTTCCACGCTTCTCACCAAGGGAGCCATGCAAAAGATTCACAAACAGATTATGTGCTGTGTGGACTGGAGTGTTTGGTCAGGGCCCAAGATGGCAGGCTCAGGCTTCCCCTCGGGTCCTTCCATTGCTAGTGAGTCAGCATATAGTAAGTAGCCCAGGCATGCACAGCAGAACCTCCTGGCCTGGGCCAGGGTCAGAACAATGACCAGAGTTGGTAGCCTTTACTTCCACCTTGGCCATTCTGAGTTTTCTGCATATACTGCCTCAATTTTTGCTGCCATGTTATGGTCTTACGAGGACCTCAGCAGTTAAACTCATCATCATTTCTACTTTGCAGCTGGCCAGCATTAGAGGAATGGGGTCAAATTATAGCACTGGCAAGTGCCAAGCCACATCTTGAAATTAACCTGTGGCAGATCCCTGGCCCTCACCCTCATGTCGTCCCACTTCCTCACAAGGGGCAGAAGCGAAGGCCTTGCTCATTATGATGAGGTGCACGGGCCACTAGACCTAGCATGAGCCCTGCCACAAGAGAGCCTTGGTCTGTAGCTGCAGCTGACTGTGACGAGCAGATAGACAAAGGCCGTACAATCCCAGGCACTCTTTGTCAGCAGAGCATTGGGGGATTTTTCCCAAAGGTATCAGGACCACCCCAGCCCTCTGCCCCTGAAGGCCCAGGGGAGACACCAAAGGCAGAGAAGGCACAGAAGGAGCCCAGCTGTGCAAGCACTGCCTTCTAGGAAGCACTCACAGATGCTGCAGGTAGGGAGGGCAGGGAAAGGTGGGACAGGCCTTGGCAGGTCACACTGCTGCTGAGGGAACCAGGTTCACTCTGCAGGGAGAGAAAGCAGCCCCAGGGAGAGCACCCTAGGCTTGCTGAGCTGTGAGTCAGCAGGAGGAGTGGAGCCTGCGCCGGACAGGCCTGGCAGGCGGATGGCCAGGGCCTGGGATCTGGCAGGCTGATGGGCCCCGCTCCATCTCTCATTCACTCTGAGTCTCAGTTTCCTCACTTGTAATACAAGGTGATGCTCTCTGAGCTGTGTTACTGTGACAGGAAAACAAAATGGAGCAAAGCAACCATTATAATTCCCAAAGGATGGGCACAGAAAACCAACAACAGTAGTCTTTTGTGGGCTGGGGACGGGGTGGCTAGAAGACAGGACTGGGAGGGAGACATTTCACCTTTGTACCCTGTTTACAGTTTGGTATTTTGAACCATGAAGATAAATCGGTAAAGGCAACAATAAGGTCAAAAGCAGGAATGCAAACAGTAGTCACTACCATCATCACCGCCATCAATTGCATTGATGTCATTATTGTTTAAAGGGTTCTCTCCACGTGTTTCCAATTTACTGCAACCGGTGGTAAGGAATGAAGCCCTAGGTCTTCTAAGTTCTCCGTCTCCCACTGCACAGTATGATTCTCATGGTTCATATTCTGGGCTCTTGGCATCAGCAAGGGTCAGAGGCGCTGGAGGAAGTGGGGTGGGGAACTTGCCACTTAACACAGATTATGAGGCAGGCCTGTAAGGAGAACCGGAGTCCTCGGGAAACTGGACTCCAGTGTGGGGGACTCTTGGGGCCCCATGTGGGGTTTTGGGGAGATGGTACTGATGAAGGAAAACAAGGTGCAAGGAAATGAGTGACCTCATTTTTTTTTTTTTTTAAAGACAAGTCTCACTATGTAGTTTAATGTGACTGGACCTACAATTCAAAGCAGCCCTCCTGCCTCAGCCTCCTAAGTGCTGGGACTACAGGCCTGTGCCACCATGCCCAATTCATTTATGAAAACTTACACTACGTCCGGGTTCCCTAGGAGGGTGCAGGAGGACTGGGACTGGGGCTTACTGGCAAAGCGGTTGCCTAGCGTGCACAAGGCTCTGGGTTCCATCCCCAGACTCAAAAAGCAGTTGCAGGAAAACCTGCTGTGAAATCTAGTCATCATGGCGGTTCTCTCAGGCTGGTGAGATTCTCGGTGGTATTTTTCCAGATATTTATATGAACAATTCTAATTATGGGAAATCAGTATGCATTATTTATGTAGTAAGGGAAAAAAACCCTCTAGTTCTCACGTGAAAGATAAAACAAATTAAATTACTGATAAGCACCATGTTAGTAGTTGGAATTACAAATGAGGTCAGATTTCTTTAAAGATCCTAAAGAAGAGGGCTGGAGGGTTAGCTCAGTGGTTCTGGCGCCTGCCTCGCAAGCGCAAGGTCCTGAGTTCAATCCCCGGTAACTACATACAGTGCTGGGTGTGGAGACTCACACCCACCAGCAATCAACACCACATGCCACAGTGCCGGGCGTGGTGGCGCACGCCTGTAATCCCAGCACTCGGGATGCAGAGGCAGGAGGATTGCTGAGTTCGAGGTTTGCCTGGACTACATAGTGAGCTCAGAGCCAGCCTGAACTACAAAGCCAGACCCTGTCTCAAAAAAAAAAAAAAAAAGATTTCAAAAAAGTAGTTCTGATCATTTATGAAATAGTCCAGCTCTCTTTCCTGGTTCTCCCTCCAGATCCCCTAGGTCAGGCTCTGACCCTAGAGGCAGTTCTAGGGTGTCTTGGCCGATGCAGGGTAGCAAGGCCACCTGTGCCTACCTCTCTCCCATGATGCAGGGGAGGGTGGCTCTTGATGGCAGTTGGCAGCCACCTCCAGCGCTGCCTCCCAGCCCTGCTCTCCTGGCTTCATCCCAGCACCACCTTGATGTCTTTGGTAAAGCCACGGCTGGACCTGTGACCAGTGGCTACCACTGTGGCTCGGCCCTGGGCTGTCCCTTGGGGCACCCTGGGCGGTGGGGACCTCCTGCAGGAACCACTGCCAGGCACAGTGGGGCTCCTTGCACATTCACCTTCAGATCTGCTCGGAGGACACAGTTCCCTAGACTGCACCAGGCCCCAGGGCCCTCATGGGGTTTTCAAGGCCAGGGTGAAACAGCAGTGGAGCTGGGACCGTCGTCATAGTTAGGTTAGGGCTCACCGGGGTGGGAGCCGGAAGGAGCAGGCAGGCCTACCCTGCGTTCTCTAGTCCAGCTTAATGCTAAAACCCTGGTGTTCTGATCCCTCCCTGGCTTTGGCGCTTACCTCTGCAGTACTCAGATACGAAGAGGCGAAGCGTGGGATACACACGCGGGGACCTGCCCTGTACCAGCCACCACCAGGCAGCTGACTTCCCCACGGTCCACACCTCACCGCCAAGCTTCCCAAAGGGACTCAGACCCTGCCTAGGTCATGAGCAAGGATCTCTGTCTTCACCCCAGATGGGTCAGTGCTCAGGGCAGTTTTGTCCCTGCGGCTCTGCTGATAGCAGCAGCCGTAAGGAGGGGACATGACACCTGGCATTTTCTGAGCTACTGATTGTGTAGTCATGTCTCTACTCAATGGCTGGCTGTGTTGATCTCTGGTCAACTGGCTGTGTTGACATTTTTGGGAAAGGCATGTTTACTTATATCACCTGATTTATTCTCGAAGCAGCCTGTGGAGTAGGCATTATTATTCTCCTAAGAGTAGAAAGAAGGTAGAGTCCCAGAGAGGTGACACACCTGGGTGTGTGACAGATTCTTGGCCCTAGTCTTTCTTGTTCCTCAAACTACATTATCTGCCCTCCACTGGCAGCCACGAAAAGCCAACAGAAGCCACGTATGTCACATGCTAATGCATATCAATGTGAATGGTTAGTCAGGAAAATGTACTTTCCATGAACTCCTGACAATTTGCTAAAGAGAGATTGGAAGGCTGGGATTTGGCTCAGTGGTACTGTGCCTACCTTGCAAGGACAAGAGCCTGAGTTCAATTCCTGGTACCACAAAGAGAGAGAGAGAGAGAGAGAGAGACAAAGACAGAGAGAAAAAGAGAGATTAGACCAGATGACCTCAGACTGAAGACTGATAGGTCTGCAAGTCAAGTTTGAAGGTGAAACTCCAAAAGTTTCTGTCAGCAAATGGCATCACAATAAGTTGACCTCCTGTGACAGAAAACAGTGTATAGTTGGCCTCTATCTCTGGTTCCAGGCATTGAGCTATCAACATTCTTGCAGTTTCCTAAATGATGGGGTGGTAGGAATGAAAACCTTTTGCTCTCTCTCTATATATAAACATATATAAAAAGTAAATATATATAAAAAGTAAATAAAATAAATGAATAAATATATAGATAGATAATATACAAATATTTATTCATTTATTTTATTTATTTACTTTTTTGCAGTACAGGATCAAACTCAGGCCCTTGTGCTTCTGAGATAGGTGCAATACCACTTGAGCTAAACCCCCAGCCTTGCTCTAATATTTGGTCTTTGGCCTCAGTTCCTAACACAGAGTTCCTAAATCGCTTGGAATCTCCCGGATGGTGAGAGCATCTTGTGTCCTAATAAGGCGGCTCTCAGCGAGCTCCTGGACAGTGTTGTGGCCGTGTGGACACTGGGAAAACCTCACTACGATTAGAAGTTTGAAGCTTTGGTGGTGCATCCTATTACCCCAGCTCTCTGGGAGCCTGTGGCAGAAGGATTGCAAATTGGAGTCCAGCCTGGGCAATTTAGTGACTTAATGAGACCCTGTCTCAAAATTTTTAAAAATGTCCTAGAGGTGTAGCTCTGTACAAATTCCTTGGTTTCAATCCCTAATACCACAGAGGAGGAAAAGGAGAAGGAGGTGGAAGGAGTGGGGAGAAGGAAGAGGAGGAAAAGGTAGAGGAAGAGAAAAGGAAGAAGAGGAGGAGGAAGAGGGAGAATTTTACTCTCACCCCCCCATCCACAAGCAAGAGGAGAGGGATCAGAGATACAGTTAATAATCAATCATGTGTGTATCATGAAGCCTCCACAAAAACTGTGTGGGAGCCTCTAATCTATAGGCAATCTGAGCAGATGTGTGTATAGCTCGGGGACTTACTACTTGTGACTTGCGGCTGAGCTATGGGGAGCTCTTGCGAGACCGAGCTTTGAACCCATGGGGTCTGCACTAACTTCACAGGTTTAGTGGGGACACCCTGCTGGGCAGACGTGGGAAAATGGCGATCAGTCCCTATAAGCCCAAGCTCCAAGATGCACCCAAAAGCCTCATGTGTTTCGGGGTCAGGTGGACCACAGGGCACCATACTCATCAGTGGGTTGCCCACTGAGTAGTGGGCAGCTGGCCTCCTTTAGAAGGCGGGGCCTATGAGAGGTGGATCCTGGGGTGTCATGACTGGGGTCCTTAGATCTTCTCCTTGTTCCTCCTTGTCTCTCTGTTCCCTGGCTGCCCTGGGCTGACCATCTTTTTCTCTGGGGTCCTGTTTGTGCCTTGGAACCAGCTGCTGACTATGAACTAAAACAGTGAACCAAAATGAATATCTCCTCCTTTAAACTGTAGGAGTTGGGCATTTTGTCCTAGTGATAAGAAAAGATGGGCCGGAGATTTAGCTCAGTGGTTCCGGCACCTGCCTCGCAAGGTCCTGAGTTCAATCCCCGGTAATTACCTACAATGCTGGGCGTGGTGACTCAGGCCCACCAGCAATCAATACCACATACCACAGTGCCGGGTATGGTGGCTCACGCCTGTAATCCCAGCACTGGGGATTCAGAGGCAGGAGGACTCTGAGTTTGAGGCTTGCCTGGGCTCCACAGTGAGCTCAGGGCCAGCCTGAACTACAAAGCGAGACCCTGTCTCAAAAAAAAAAAAAAAAAAAAGATGACCATCCTTTTTAGGTACTGAGGCTAGAAACCAGGGCCTTCACACTGAGATAGGGTCTTGCTACATCTCAGCCCAAACTCACCTTGATCTTCTGACCCTCCTGCCTCCACCCTGGAGGGCTGGGCTTTCAGCCACACACCGCCTCGCCCAGCTGGATCACCTTTACAGCCGCTTCTTCTGCAGTCTAGTCTCCTGTCTCTGACACACTGTCTCTGGATTCTGCCTGCTTTTGGGATTTAACTGTAGCATCTGGAGTTATTTTTCCTTTGAACCAAACATAAAAAATTGTGGACTAAACAATGAATTTATGAGTCGTGTGTATCGCCATTACGCATCTAAAGATTGCTGAGCCATCAACATAACAGCTCGACGTATGTGTAGCAATTATATGTAGTTGTCTTTGATCCTTTGCTGACTGTACATGGAAACCACAGCTTTTACATGCGGTACTTTTATCATGTTATTACTAAGACATATTTACAAAGATAGGAAAAATGCTTTAACAGTTTGTTAGTTTGATTCATACTATTGAAAACATTTAGATGTATAGTATGTACACCCTCATTTGTAATTTCATTGCTGGCTTTATAGAATTATGGATGCCACTGAACAATTCTTTTGTTTCTTTTTTCTGTTGTTTTTTGTTTTGTTTGAGACAGGGTCTCGCTTTGTAGTTCAGGCTGGCCCTGAGCTCACTGTGTAGCCCAGGCAAGCCTCAAGCTCAGCAATCCTCCTGCCTCTGCCTCCCAAGTACTGTGATTACAGGTGTGAGCCACTATGCCCAGCATTGTGGGGTGTGGTACTCATTGCCAGTGGGTGTGGTCACCATGCCAGGTATTGCTGAATGTGGTTACTGGGGATCAGACCAAGGACCTTGCACTTGCTAGGCAGGTGCTGGAACCACTGAGGTAAATTTCCAGCCCTGTTTTTGTTTTTTGAGACAGAGTCTCACTCTCTAGTTCAGGCTGCCCTTGAATTTACTATGTAACACAAGCTGGTGTCAATTGGTGAACAATTCTTAGGTTTCTAGAAAATGTTCAGTGATTGTGTAAACATTTAACATAAGTACCTTCTTCAAAAGCAAAACTCTCATACATAAAAACTGTAATCAAAAGAGTATATGTGCTTGAGTTTCTTCATTTTTGTTTTGGCTTGATTTAGGTTTTTTGAGATAGGGCAGTCTCGCGCTCTACTGCAGGCTGGCCTTGAACTCACGCTTTGAATTCATAGTAAACCTGCCTAAACATCCCAAGTGCTGGGATCCTGGGTGACATGACATCACCACACCCAGTTTGAATGTATTTTATGCCAGATCTTTGTCCTCTGCATAGCAGCAATACCTGCCTGTGTTGATAGGGTCACCCCAAAGTAAAGCTTCTGCTTTCATCTCCCCTCACAATCACCCCATAGGGGAGACAGGCATGAGCCAATCATGTACAGCCATTTCTTTAACATATGCAGATTGTCTGAGTACCGTACAAAGGAACACAATTCAAATACAGGAGTCTTATCAAGCCTGACTTAGCCAGTAACAAGCATCATAGCCTTCACCACACCAATTTTTTCTTGTTATCCTTTTGACCAATCCACTTTCTAAGATTTTATTATAGTAATGGATTAAATACACCCACACATATAAAAGGTTACAGGAACTATGGCTCTTATCTGACTTTTTATAGGCCAAGATTTTTTGCTCCCATCCCTGTTCCACAGGACATAGCATTGGTTGTCAAAAATGAGGGTTGGGCCGGAGGGTTAGCTCTGGTTCTAGTGCCTGCCTCGCAAATGCAAGGTCCTAAATTTGATCCCGGTAACCACATACAATGCTGGGCGTGGAGACTCACACCCCCCAGCAATCAATACCACATACCACAATGCCGGGTGTGGTGGCTCACACCTGTAATCCCAGCACTCGGGAGGCAGAGACAGGCGGATTGCTAAATTCGCGGTTTGCCTGGGCTACATAGTGAGCTCAGGGCCAGCCTGAACCACAAAGTGAGACCCTGTCTCAACAAAGAAAAAAAAAATGAGGGAGAGGGCCGGAGGGTTAGCTCAGTTTTTCTGGTGCCTGCCTCGCAAGTGCAAGGTCCTGAGTTCGATCCCGGTAACCAAATACAATGCTGGTCGTGGTGAGTCACGCCCACCAGCAATCAATACCACATACCACAGTGCCGAGCCCGGTAGCTCATGCCTGTAATCCCAGCACTCGGGAGGCAGAGACAGGAGGATTGCTGAGTTCCAGGCTTGCCTGGGCTACATAGTGAGCTCAGGGCCAGCCTGAGCTACAAAGCGAGACCCTGTCTCACAAAAAAAAAAAAAAAAAAGAGGGAGAAAAAACCTTCTCTCAGTGTTTCAATCTACCTGAGAGGGGTGATAAAAACTGGGGGTTTGAGGGGCTGGAGGGTTAGCTCAGTGGTTCCGGTGCCTGCTTTGCAAGCACAGGGTCCTGAGTTCAATCCCCGGTAACCACATATAATGCTGGGCGTAGAGACCCACGCCCACCAACAATCAACACCACATACCACAATGCCAGACGTGGTGGCTCACGCCTGTAATCCCAGCACTCGGGAGGCAGAGACAGGAGGATTGTTGAGTTCGCAGCAGCTTGACCTGGGCACCATAGTGAGCTCAGGGCCAGCCTGAACTACAAAGCGAGACCCTGTCTCAAAAAGCAAAAAAAAAAAAAAACTGGGGGTTTGAATTGCAGTACACAAACCTAACCCTCCCACTGGAGCCATTATTAGGTCATGTGGGATCAAGGGAGAAGCAGCAGGTAAAGTGAAAGAGCATCAGGAGGAGAAAAGCAAGGGCTGCCATAGGAGAGGTGCAGCCACATAAAGGCTTTGGGGACTCAGGACCCAACCGGAAGTGAAAATCTGGCTTGATCTGCTGGATCTGGCTGTGTTTGTGACTTGTAAGATTGAAGTTTTGGAATGGACTGAAACACTTTTCCCTCGCTAAAGGTATCAGGATCATAACTAGCCTGCAAGATTTCATTCAATGAAAAGGTTTCATTGCTCAAAGACAAAGAAGACATTGAAATAGCTATTCTCTAAATTGAGATTAAAGAAATTTTGGTTTGTTTGTTTGGTTCTGTTTTTCTCCCCACATACATATTCTAGGTTGAGCTTCCCAGGGAAAAAGCCTAATTAATGTCTAACTTTTTAAGATGTAGTTTGGTATGTTCAGGGTGCTGTCACCATAGACAATGCCTAACACTGTCAGAGCTGGGCCTAACAAGGGGGCTCCAAGCAATCTTTATTTTTTTTTTGGTATAAAATAACTTTTATCTACATAATTTATCTCTATAGCACATAACTGCTTTCTTTAAAAAAAGAAAATTTACATATAACAAATACTGCTCTTTGTCAAAGACTTCTTTAACCAAAATAGTTTACATGGTCACTTGTAATTAATATGGCAGTAAACAGTGACATTGCTATTTTTATCTGTGCCTCAGTCATTTACCAACAGTTAGGTTTTTAAACCATGATGGTGGTCACTTGTTAAAAAGTAGGTATTCAAGAGGGGGGAAAAAATCAAAATAAACACCTTTCATCACATTTCCTTGAAAGCTTATACATTTTTGTAATGCCTTCACATCAATCAGACTTAACACAAATATTTCCACCTTGTAAGGTAAATACCCTAAGTATGTTTCTGTTTCTCCAAGATTAGTTGTAAGGATATAAAGTAGGGGTAGTTTGTTGACAGATGTAACTCTTTACACAATGAAAGTCCCTTCATCCATTATAGAGTAAGAAATTGTATCTTCCATAAAATTGGTTTATTGTCAAAACATTAACAAAGTTTAAAAATAAATACAGTACAGGCATAAATAATAGGTTAGTCATGGCAATCTAACATCCATGCAGTCTTGAAATGGCAAGCATTGAGCATTGTTTACCCTGGACCAAAGTTCTAATTGACAAAGATGCGTTCCTATGTTCCAATTAACTAGACTCCATTACTCAGTAATGAACAATCCACGTAACACGTTAGCTTACAAAGTCTTTCATTATTTTCATTTACATGCAATAAATTTTTACTGAGAGCTTTCCACATACCAAGCATTTTGTACATATCTAGGAACAAAATAGACAAAGAACCCTAACCTTGTGGCTCTATTCTGAAAAGGAAAGACAGTCAATAAACAACACATAAATATTCTTCAGGCCAAGAGGAACTAACAGAGACTAGATTTACCCACTTGCCTGAAACAACTGAAAGTTGAGCAAATTTTATAAAACAACCATCTTAAAGACATTAGACATCAGACTGTGAGGTACTTAAAGGATGAGATGCAGAGGAATTGTGCCCTATTGTTATGGGTTGTGTTTCGATGTCCCCCCAAAGCCTCATGAGGTCATAGGTGGAGCTTTTTCAGAAGTGACAGCATCTCAGGTATACGAACCGATTCAATTGGCTCAAAAGCATTAGGATTAAGAGTGTGGGTGCTACCCACCCTAAGTAGTACAGATAAAATAAAAGAGGCAGAAAGAGCTGTGGTCACCCCTTGTTGCTTTTGCTGTATTCTGTTGGCCATGAACTGGTTTCCTGTGTGATAGCCCCCTGCCAACCCACCCTGCCTGGGACCCACCTGATCAGGGACTAAAAGCTCTACAAACCCTGAGACTAATAAACCTTTCTTCCCAGGACTTGTGGGTGTTGGGTGTTTTGCCTGAGCAATGAGAAAAGTAACTAAGACACCTGTCTTCGCCCCAGCTTGCAGCCTGCAGTTTCCAGAGATGGCACAGGAAGCAGCAGTTCATAGGATACAGAGGATGTCAATTAGGAGGAGTCACTGAGTCCTAGACACCAAGGTGGCTGAATTCCTAAGAGGACATGCCAGAGAGGCAAGAGCTGCCCAAAAGCAAATGCCAGAGAGGAAGCCACTTGAATCTTCGTGCAAAAATCAGTCAGCAGGGCCGGAGGGTTAGCTCAGTGGTTCCGGCGCCTGCCTTGCAAGCGCAAGGACCTGAGTTCGATCCCCGGTTACCACATATAATGCTGGGCGTGGTGGCTCACGCCTGTAATCCCAGCACTCAGGAGGCAGAGACAGGAGGATTGCTGAGTTCGCGGCGGCTTACCTGGGCACCATAGTGAGCTCAGGGCCAGCCTGAA